>JAQIWN010000537.1:0-31373 GCA_034699025.1 Entomobrya cf. arborea Gr-Col-00668 | reverse complement strand
CATGACAGAGACCTGACATGAATGAATGAATGCCTATTTCTGTGCAATCAACTTGTAAATCCCAAATGAAATCTGCACTTTTATCAATACCATTTTAATCATCGTCACTATTACCTAATTGCAAAACATACTAAATGCTTTGCACTAAAAAACTAAGCATTGCACTGCATTGCCATATTACATTACTACTTATCATTCTTGATTAATTTAGAGCTAATTATTGTGCTCTTATACTTTGATGATAATTTTTTTTACGTGTATAGTTGACATTTTTGTTATTTCATTCATACGATTTGCATTTACAATCAAGTAATTTTACAATCATCTCTCTGAAAGATTGCATGTTTTCTTAAGCTGCCATAGGGCAAAAGGAGAGTTTTTCTTTATTCATTGAAGATGACTGGTGGTGGTAATGCAATGATTATTATTGCATAAAAAACAAAATGCTGACTTGCTAAAAAAAACTGTGCAAACAAGCATATTTTTTTTATGTAATGTTGATAGTGTTGTCGTTGTCCTATTGGAATACAAATGTTGCGTAACTTACATCAAAAAAAGAAGGAAAAATAGGCAATACCAAATAATTAAAGAAGTGCTTTAAGGGAATCAAGATGATAAAAAATATAGCCGAACGTAACGTAACGTATCTCTTAAGTTATTCTGCTACTTTTGGTTGTTTTACGTGACATGAAAATGATGATACACAATTTATGTGATCAAGTAAAAAGTAAGTTGTGTGATGGATCTCCTCTGAAGATGATACAAGACTAAAAAAAAGTAGTACAGATGTACTTATGTGATGTTATGCATCTTAATTTTTTTTGCAATAAGACAAGCAACGTGAGAAAGTACAAAAATAAGGAGGAGGAGGTGAGGTGAGGTGGTAGGAGGAATTGTTTGTCTTTCAACTTATCTTCCATGGTTTCTAGGCAAGACTGTTAGTGTGTTTGCTTAAAATATTTGCGGATACTCCCTCGCCTTGAGGAAAGTTTCATGGATTTTCCTTTTTATCTTCGAGATATTATAGCATTGCATAGTAAACCAAGCCATGAGGGATGGAATAAGTTGAATGGAATGGAATAACTTTCAGTTTCAATACTTGAAGCAACTTAATTTTACCATATAATTTGAAGTTCAGGCCAGGCAAACGAGATATTATAAGTGGAGTTTTTTGGTTAATAATATTTATAAAATATGTAAATTATTGTGTACTTTGCAATTACCTTTTTTTTTAAAAACTCAAAGACAGATGCTTGGAGATGTAAAAGAAGAATCCCTTTAAGTGCTTAATACATAAAATTCAACGATAATTTCTAATTATCACGTTAACTGGTTAACTAATTCTATATATGTACAAATAGCTACATATGTATGTATTTTTTTTCTAAACAATCAAAAAAACTTGTGAACAAATCACTCACAGCTAACTTCACTAATTTAGCTGAGCGTTGTCTTTGTATTTTTTATTGTTCTTTGTAGTTTGTTCTTTTGGCAGGGGATAATGAATGATAAATGAAGAGAGGCTCAAAGTTAACTACGTCCACTTTACCATGTAAACACTGAAAGAGTTAGACCAGACCAAGATCACAATCTTCATCTTACTTTTTTGCAGGAAGACAAACTTGTTTTTTTTGCCATTTATGGTAAATATGCAAAAATATTATTTGTGAATAATACTCGCATATTTTAAATGTTCCTTTTTGTTCAATGGACCATGCGGCTTAATGGTAATAGATGCACTGCACGTGTTCCTCTTTTCCAGGAAAAAAATATTGAATTTAAATTTAATCTCGTTTTGGATATTTTTTTGGAAATAGGAAAACACTTTTGGCAAAATTAGAGCACTTTCTGCCAACAGTCTTTTGTTCTGCGATGCCACTTGAAAAGTTAGTAAAAAGCCAAGCCATAAATCTTGCTTAAACATTTCATAACTTTTTTTCATGACAGTGTGCCAACCAAACCAAGCGATGTGGTCGTAGCACAAAGCACAGGAGGAGGTGTCATGTGCAATATTCAATTTTCCAGTGCAGCGGTACCAGCATCCTTTATTAACTGAATGGCTACTCCAACTGTGTGCACTAAACAACGTAAATCTTTTTATGAAATGAGACACTTTTTTCTCCAGTGAAAGTTATTTTAGATTAGATTCCAGCCAACTTCCGTTTTTACTATCAATAAATAAACTCTGTATATACACAGATTCCACTATAGTTTCCCTGGAGAAGTTGCAACCGGCACAAATATTTATTAGCTTTTTTAGCCTATTGAATTGTACCTCTTAAAAGATATTAAGGCTGTTATGCTGTAAATTGTGGGAGTAAATCAAAGTGCTACCACACAACAACAACACAACAAGGTGTATTGGTTAGAGTGGAACTCACACAAAAGCGGAGAAACTTGTCATGACATTGTCAACACATTCACACTCAACCACCCGCAAAAACTTCCAAGGAGAAACTCTCAAATAGTCCATAAAGCCCTCTTTGCTATAAAAACCCATACAAAGTTTTTTATTCTTTTAGAAGAACAAACAGCTTCATAGATTTTTGTCTCTCTTTCTCTGTTTCCAACAAGATGTTTTATGAGATGGAAAAATTGGAGCAGGTTCATTACTTTCGTAGTTTGTCTTTCTCTCTATTTATCCGCATCGCTGTAGAAAAAAATATGTATGAATTCTGCTGTAGAAAAAAACTATACACTGCCGTGATCATAATAGTCACAGACACACGAGCACAACAAAATATCAGCAATGCAACAAAAAAGATTTAGAAAACAATACAGTATCTTTCGACTTTAACTTCCTTTTTGCTGAAGTGAAGTACATACTATTTTTTTACGTTTGGGGAACGCGGACCAAAAGTTGTAAGTGAGCAGTTGCAGTTTCTGCCAAGAACTGCACCAAAAAGTCTAAACTGATCAAAAGTTTCAGCAAAGCAAACCAACTAACTCGTATTTTTTTGCTTTTCTTTGCTCTTTTCGTTTCCGTCAGTAGTTTTTTTAGACAGCACAGTAAATAAAATGTGAGTGTGTGCGGTTAATTCAGTTTTGTTGCTGCTCTTGTTTCCCTACATTTGCCGCACACATACAAAAACAAGAAGATCGAATAGAGTAAAAAAGGGTTAAAGTAGTGGATGATGATCTCACACAAGTCAAGAAAAACATAGTCTCGTACAAACCGACAGACGAGGTGCAGAGGCACTACTGCTGCTGAGAAAAGAGTTTGTGAGTCTGCTTGTAAGAGAGAAGATGAAGTTTTGAAGAGAGATGAGGAGATGAGAATGAGAAGACCATTCAGTCAGACTACTAGCTTGAGAGACCACAAAGAAAAGTTGTAGCAATGCATGCATTTTTGTGATGTGATGATATGCAATGCAAGAGGAATAAGGCAGCCGCAAAATGAACAAAACAGTATTGTATTTTAAAAAAGATCAAGTAGACTTTAGTTAGTACAACGACTACAATGATAGCATATAGGGCTGTTGACTTTTTAAAAGTTTATCGCATTGCTTTGCTGTGCCTGTCTTGAAAAAGTTTTTTTTTTGAATGGTTATGCTTCTTGTAAGAAAAGGATGGTTATGTGCATTTTTAAAAAGTTTTGCGGTTTGTTGCTAAAGGTAGCACTTAAGTTAGTTTGGTCTGCTGATCGAATAAATAAGTACTCACTTGTTTCGCTGTTCGTTGTTCATCTCTTCTCTCTCTCTGCAAAGGAGATAGTATAGCTTTTGAAGCAGAAGTTGTTGGAAAAGTTAGTGTTAGTACTTATATTACTTGCTACGTGTTATCATTAAAGTGTTAGCTTTGTACTGAAGATGATGGTGATAATCAGCAGAAGATTCCGTAGTACATATGTGGCTTTGGCTTCTGCATAAAATAGAAACGAATGAAAAGTACGTGCGTACTTTTTTTCTGTGAATACAGTATACTTGTATGAATGAACAGTGTTTAGGTTTTAGTAGCAAGAAAAGTTGAGAGGAGATGCCTTTATGCCTTTTTTGTAAAGATGTGAGATGATGAGATTGCAAGAAAGAAAAATAGTTTGGATATCTGTGTATTATACATAAAATACCTTGTGGTTTTTGCAGACAAATAGGCAGATAAAATAGTAGCATGCTTTTGTTAGGTGGAGGTGGAGGGAGGAGGTAGTGGAACGAAAAAAAAGTATGCTTGCTCTTGTTTATTTATTTTTTAGGTAAAAACTTTTTAAACTAGCTTTAGTCTGAGTTCCCTTCATTTGCATGGGTATTCCAAAGAAAATTTGTGTACGTTTTTTAAAAGATAGCCAAGAAAATATAAATATGTTGGAGGACAAGGACAAGAAAAGGGCTAAAAAATTTAATCGGGTAGACTATGGAATGGAATGGAGTGTGTATGGATTTTCCACTTGATATCATGTCCATTGTTCCATATTTTGGTACTTTGGGCTTTAATGATCATGGAGATAGGATACGTACATCGTACATGGTCTACATGTTTGTATTTTATTTTCAACTTTTCCATTTTGCGGATTATCCATTCCTTCACATTCGCAAGACGGAACAAAATTCTCCACACTTTCCACTTCAAGCTCTTTTAGTCATCTCTCCTTCATGGCCTCATACTGTGTGCAGTCGTGGAGTTGGAATTGGAATATGGTAGCGGTTGTACTGAAATTGCTACTACTGCGACACCAGACACAGTAAAATAAAAAGCCGGTTGGTCCAATAATACGCAATAGTAAAAAAAAGTGTCAGCCACAGCAAGTTGTAAATTTTTGTTTTGCTGTTTATTCTGCTACTACGACCACAAAAAAAAAATGGGACGCGATAGCGAGATAGCTGTGTGATGTGACTTGATAGTAGCAATTTTCATTTGATATCCAATCTACTGACTTTGTATACAAAAACAAAGAAAAAAAGGTAATGCAATACTACCACATCCACCACCACCTTTACTATAATAATGACATGAAAACGCCATGCTTTAATTTAGGAATCGGGAGGAATGAAACAGAAAGAGTGAAGAAGCACAAGAGTATCATCTTCGCATCACCATCTTGTTTAATAGATGAGTATGCAATGTGCATTCATATGAGTAGATACACAAACCCCATTTTTATACGAGAACGTGTTGCAAAAGAAATTAGAAATTTACGACACCGAAAAGATTTTTCACGCTTTGAGAAATCTCTCTTTTCTCCTCATTCCCAACTTTTCTTGGTAAAACATTTAGACTGAAGCTTAAGCAAGTAGTATGAGCTTGTGAGCTTCTTTTTTTTAAAGATGGCTTTGCAAGATGTATCTTAAGAAAAAGAGAAATATAAAGTAAGTATGTAAGAAAGACTGACAAGTAAATATATTATGTATGAAGATGAAGAAGAAAAAAGGAAGGAAGATGAGGAGGAATCATGATGATGACTTATAATATAAAAGTTTGCTTTTGTATGTATTAAACATTTACTCATACTGTTCACTGTTTAATCTTAATTCTTGTTTTTTTTTGCAATGTATTGCCATGCCACACAAACACACCACAAAGTAATCTAAGATATACAGTATGGGAATTTGAGTAATAAGTAAAATCCTCTGAAGAAAATGCGCATTTAATGCGCTCTTCTTATAAAACTATTTGTTATTATTGTTTGACTGAGTCCACGACGACGCCACCTACTATTGTTGCCCAAGCTTATTCGACTTCGACTGAAATAATATTTTTTTGGGGTTTGCAAAAAGGAAATAAAGGAACTGTTTGCCTTGACTTGCCTTAAGGAATTTTTTTTAAGAGGAAGATTTTCTGTTATACTTATTTTACTAAAACAGATTCATAAAAAAAGAAGAGATTTAATGATTGTCAGGTAAAAATAATGTACTGTTACCTGTTACACTGTTACTGCACGCATGCAATGCAAACAAAAAAATATATACATTTGGTATATATTTTATTAGTATTATTACTGTATTTTTACGGCAATTTTACAGTGATGTGTGTGGCGTGTCTTCTTGTTGGTCTTTTTTTTAAATGAAAAATATAACACTCAAGTGTGATCTTAAGTATTATATTCGTTCACCTTAAAGACATAAAAAATATCATATTCGGTTAACTTTTATGGTTTTTCAGTCACAGTCTTTTGAATTGAATTGGGGAAGCGTGTGTTTTAATGATTATCGTGTATTTAGGTATAAAAAAACAATGCAACGCACTGTGTCTACTGTCTATATTATCATCTTTATTTTTAATTTTCTTTCCTTTCTCTTAAATTGTAGGTTTGAAATAAACGGTTTTCAAAAGGAAGAAAATTGTGATGATGATGATGGAGGGAAAAATTGCACAGTGTCTGGTACGCAAAAACTGTGATCGATTCCGAAATTAAATTCTGCATTTTACATTCATTTGATTAGAAGCTGGCGTCTTAAAAAAATATAATTGTACATAAGCTTGTTAATGTAAAAGCCCGTCCTAAAATTTTAATAACCAATTGTTTCCGTGTTGTATTTTTAAAAATACATAAACATGAACCGCACCAGCGCAGCGCTAAGCCATATAAAAATTTGCAAAGGCAGACACCATTTTTTTTTGCAAAAAATAAATAATAAGTTACAAGTAATAAAGCACGGTTTTTATGGGAAATAAGTATTGTTTTTTTTTGTTACGACTGCTCTTGAAATGAATCTCACGCTTTTTCTTAATGTACTTTTCAGGAGAAAATAAACTACTTTGGTAGTAGGTGTAAGGAAGTAGTGTAAGTATAGCTATTAAAGTTAAACTTGTGATTTTCCCGTGTATATTTTATTTTGTACATTTCATTTGAGTTTTTAGCCTTAAACTTGAACAATCATTCATAATGTAGCTTTAGCTATACTTTACTAACAATAAGTAAAACCTGAGTGCCCATTTAAATTGCATACCTCCATCATTACCACAACTGATCGTGTTGGATGTAATGATTATAATAATCATTATTACTACACCCCATCGCCATGTACAATAAACACTGCCTATTTTGTAGCTATCCACTATAACCCATCATCAAAGAAAACACAATAACAAAATACTGGCACCACTTTTTACAACAATCGGTTTAAAAAATAATAACAGAACATTAAAGTAGCGCAAAAAAATGACGGTGTCAGAATTTCGGAGATTTTTTAAAACAATATGAAAAATAATTTTGCAAACAGCAAGCCACCTTTCATTTTTTATGAGGATAACGATATAACCGTCGGTGAAAATGTTGAGCTTATTGCTGAATTTTTTAAATAAGTAAATACTTAAATAGGGAGGTGTATGTATTTACAATTTATAATCTTCTTCCTGTTATTAGGAAATTTAATCTTTTGTTGTTTAATGCTATGTAGTTTTATACATAATAATTATGCTCAAGATACGCGCAATAAATTCCTTTGGATGAATAAGCCAACATGAGAAACAAGCCAGCCAGTTAACATCTTCATTTTTAAATTTGTCACAACAATTCTGATCTTAATGCTGCCTATTTATAAATATTTTAATGGAATTTATATTGTTATACTATGTATTTTTTTTAAAAAAAGGAAGTTAAAGTTAAGTCGATTCTACTTTGTTATGCTGAATATATTGCAAATAAAGTGTAACATGAGTGCATGAAGCGTAAATTAATTTTTTTTTTTTTGAAGAGAGATGAAAAAGAAGTAAACATTACAACACGACAGAGGTGTGCCACGCCTTGTGCTTTTCCACAACATTTCAGTTATATAAGTAACAACTGTGATTTTTTTTGTCGTGATGATTATCGTCATGAGCAGCAAGTCATTTGCATCTCACATCATTTGTAAAAGACGAAAAAATTAATCGATTTGATAAGCCGATTCTTCCTGTATCCCTGGCAAACAAACTACTTTATTTTTTACTTTACCGACTTTAGTCGTCAGAAAATGAGATACTTTTCGGCTTTACTAGTTATACTTCTTGTTATGCAATATTACAATTGAACTTTTGTGTAACTTCCATAAAATCTTATTGGAATTTGCATAAAAAATACTCATATACAATATTGGCTTGTTTTTTTACACGTTACGTATGATAATTAAGTGTATTGACTATTTTCAGAAGAATATAAAAAGGTGTAATATTTGTAGTTGCATAAAAGACACAAGAAATTGAGAGGAAGAATCAATACGTTTGGTATTTTGATAAAATAAGGACTAAAAAGACGCGCAAAAAATATTCTCTTTTGCATTTTCTTAAAAAACAAGTATTGTTTGGATGATGCGCATGTGTGGTAGGCTGACAGTGAAAGATAAAATGGCATTATTGCCAAACAGCATTACTTTTTCGTGTAAATGATCAATTCAAAAGATAAAAAGAACTATGTACAACCTTATAAGCACTTTACTAACAAACATGTGAAGACTGAAGCTCACATATGAAGAAAAGACATGAGCAGGAGAATGTTGAATGTAATCAGGTAAAGTATGTACGTTCGTAAGTACAATACAATCGATTACAATTGAATGTGTAATGAAAAACTGCTTATTGTTGTTTTTATACTTCTTTTAAGGCTTTTGCAAAACTCAAAACAAAGTGCGTTCGTTCGTACATAAAAAGAACACAACATCATCTTGTTTTATTTTACATTAATGTCAGATTCAACTCAACTACTACTGTATTTGCTTCCCATTTTAAGTTGATCTTTAACTACTGACTACAGAGTGAACTCATCCTCGCGGAAGAAAGTCAGCAGTGCAGATATAGAACAATTTTAGGCATTTATTACGTGCAAGTATTTTACTGGCACTTTATAAAAACACAACTGGTGCAACCTTCAAAATGTCTTTCTTTGTCTGTCTGTCCATCAATTCGTGATTTAGTGTTCAAATTTCAAACACTTCATCCAATTTTTTATAAGAATTTGCATGCAAATTAAATCACTAAATTTTTGGGGTACTTATGATTTTTTCTTTTCATTTCAAATTGGCACTTTGTTTTACAGGTTAACCATTGTAGTCTAATGACTAAGAATACTGATGATGAATAAAAAAAAGGGTAGGATGAGTTGGTAGTGGAATTGCACACAAACAAAGCTGATTGAATATCTTACTTTTTTCAAGTAAAGATATGTTGTTGCCAGTAAAGCCTCTTCTTTCTGTTCTTATGCTACACGTTTTGCATCTGCATGACATGACATGCCATCAAAATAATAATATGTAGTAAAAAGAAAAGAATACCGAATTATTTACCACAAGGTTAACATTTTGCCCCAAAATCATATGTACACGTCGACGGGTTAAACGAAGTAAGTGATGTGATGACGATGACGTACGTGCGTTTATACGCTTTGGAAACTCTCTCTGGAAACATTTTTTGCAGATGGAGGAGCAGCTGGGTAAATTACTAAGTTGATGATGCTGTGGATGTAGAAATTGGGAATCCTTGGCGAAGAATTTTATTTTGAAGTGGCGGTACAGTACGGTAACTGAACCGTACCCCGTTTAAATTGAGCCTTGGCAGTCAAGAGAAGAAAAAAAAGAGGATTTTTTTTTGTAAAAGAGAATTGTACACTCAGTAGTCAATTTCCGTCGTCATCATCATGATAGCAAGAAGATTGCGTATATTTTTATTATTCTTTTTGGCATGTAATAGCCTGGCACATGTGCCCTCCTTTTCTTGTCAATAAGATGTTTTTGAAGAAAAGAACATTTTGTTGATGATGACAATGATGGCAGAATTTCCGCAATTTAACAAAAAAGAGCATTGCATCATATGCCATTATGTCAGGGTTTTCCTTCCTGGACTTGTCAGTTTTCTGCGGGGGAAAGTACTTATGACATTCCATTAAGAAAAGTAATTACTCGTTGAATATACAGACAAGATTGTGAATAATATTGAGTTGTAATAAGTCGCAGAATGAATGGAATAGATAAATAATGTTTACATTCAACATTTTTTTCTTCAGAAAAACCTGATGCGAAGAAGCCTTAAAATAGCTTGTTTTCGGCTTTTACTCTGAAATTCAATTCAGCAACAAAAATCAGATCAGCATGACAGCAGCGGAAAACACGTTCATGTGCAGCTTTGTAAACTTCTTGATATGATTGTCACGAAGTTTCTTAGGGGGGAAAAGTACTCTAGCATTACATAAATAATTACAGTTTACTTTCATCTAATGGATCATTGTTCCCTGGAAAAAGCAAGTGCATCCAATCCAAAGCAAACCACTGAAATTAAATAATTATTTCGACTACATTTGCAGATGTTAGCATCATCACTTTTCTAACCACAAGTTTCTAGCTTTAGCAAAACTGAAAATTTGAGAAATTTAGAAAAAAGCTTTATTAGTTATTTTTTCTATGGAGATAAGATTTATGTAATGTAATACAAGTGTAAATATATCATACTCGGAAAAGATACGAGATGTTTTCACTCATTCATTTATTACTCCCATTCTCAAGTTTCGCTAGAAATATTTGCATGACATTCCCACTTCCTTTTCTTATGTCGATTTTTTTTTGATAGCACACACTCGACTCCTCTAAACTCTAATAATATATTAGAGAAGAAGAAGAGGGAAAAAAGTTAACACGTAAAAGGAGAAAAAAATGAGTAGAGAATGAAATGATACGGTTATGTAATAATGTTGAAGCTTTTAGCAAAACGACTATTTTCAATGGAATGTGTTACATTGACAGCAACACGTGTAAAGTAAACATAGTGATGCTTGATACGGCTCTGCTGAGACTAAAAGATAAACTAAAAAATAATCTGGAGGATGTCTTTTAACTTGTTAAAATCCAATCTTACAAGAAGAAGAATAAGTAAAAAAGGAAGACGTGACAGGAAAATAAAGAAAAAAGACATTACCGGAGAGACAATCGTATATATTTCTTGTAGAGTTTCAAAAGAATAAATTATTCTTTGAAAAATAAATGCATTACATGTGGGTCACGTACATGTAGGTATAAATATAGAGAAACGTTTAGAAATGTGTAATTTTGTTGGCTTAATCGAAAAGTATATAAATATTAGTTTGATAGGCTATGTAACAAACTATTCAGTGGTAAAATAATAAATCTCAGTGGATGCATTCCAATCGTGTGGAGAAAATTCTTTGCATGTTCGTTTTTCTCCCAAGAAGAAGAAATGCTATTTTTTTTAAATCGTAATTCAATGCATATTGCAGTGCATTTAAAGCAGAAGTGTATTAGGGCTTTAAGTTCTTTTAAAGCTTTACTTTCAATTTTGATTCAATTTTTTATATTAGATACACATTTTGATAAAGAAAGAAGCATGTTTTAAAATTGGTTTTTAATTTTGAGAGTCATTTTTATCTTTTTTTTTGCCTAAGAAAAGATTTTTTTTATTTATGTTTTTAAATTGCTTTTGTAAATACAAAGCGGACATGATTCTCATATAAACAAGTGTACAGATTTAGAGTACGCGTGTTAGAAAGATTTGAAAGTTAATGTAAAATCGGATTTTGCTTACGTTTGAACCATTTGGCAACTTGTGTCATAACTGTAATTGTTTAGTGAAATGGCAGTGGGAATTTGTTGAATTGTTTCAAGTATTAATTAAATCCATTTAAAGTTGAATTAAAATTATTAGAATTTGTAGTTAATACCAAATTGATGTAAGTACAGTCAAAAAGTTTATGATAATTTTACTTTACATTAGTGAACTAGGATATTTTGGCATTTAAATTACGTTTTTATGGCAAGCTAATCAAAATAAATGTGTTTTTATTTGTTTTTCTTCCTAGACGTCCTTTAGAAACGTAAAATGATACATTTGTCTTTAAAACAAGGAACAGTTATTGTTATTCATGTCAGAAATTTTTTATGTTTATTTTAACTCAATGCAATACTTAACAATACTTTCTACCCATAAGTTTTTATAAATTATATACAAGACTGAATGTATTTCACCTATTGGCAAAAATTTAACATTCTTGTACACATTTTTATGCAACATTTCTGGCGAATCTAGCAATTTCTGTTAAGTTGAAAGTAAGAAGGATATACCTAGATATTATTGCAAAGATTTACAACTTTGAATGGTGCCAACTTCTTTTTTTTTAAAACACTAAATAAAATAGCAGGTATTCAAAAACTTGCCAATATTTATTTGAAGTACAGATTTACAGATGTTACCTTTAAATTGACGTATTTATGATTTCTGGAATTAGGTTTTGAAAACAATTCAGGTATTATGCATGAAATAAGTTACGCACTATTTTTCATCTTGGCGTACTGGCCTTTTACTAAATTGTGTTTTAATGATAATAGTATTAATGTGAGGAAATAGGATCGTTTAAAAAATATATGGATGAATAACATGTCAATATTTACGCATTGCTTTGAAAAATGCATCGTGGGAGGCACATATAACACGACAAAGAAGCGTAGCAAAAACGTGTTGATCATTAATATGCAAAAACTATAAACCTACTTATTCTGAATAGGACACTAATAATATAATATCTATCTAGCAGGTTCGCTCTCGTAAAAAATCATAATTATACTTTATTTTCCAAATATGCATTTGCAAATAATCAAGCATGAAATTTAACCCTGAAATCGTTGCAGTTTTATTAAACTGATCAAGAAACATTTAAAAAGTGTATTTAGCAATAAATATTAGTGTACTTTCGTTTTTTCACCGTCACAGTAATTATGTAGAACAATATCAATAAGTCCAATAACCTATTTTTGTCGTCTTGGAACATAAATTAAAAGCCAGACTTAATTTTGCTAATTGGATTTAAAATAATTTGAAAACTCTCTACAAAAACATAGGCTGAAGAAGTATATTTGGATTATATATACAACTTAAGCATTCCCAGCAGACGACCGGTCACAACACAGCTTTTTTTAATGTTTACGGTACACCTTGAAAGGGAATGTAACAATAATGAAGGCATATGATCTACTAAATGTCAGTCAGTCTGTCAGAATGAAAAAAATGGCCAAATAATATCATCATCATCATTTAAAAAAAGTTAGTGCATCGCAAATCTACGTCCGTGCGTATAGATTTGTATCACAATTCATCAATGTCAAGTGAGTGCCTCAATGTTTATAATGCTTATTCTCATCATCATCCTCATCTTTTCAAAATGTCTGTCGCTTCTAGCGCAGTAGAACACAATAACGTCTCTAGGGACAGAACTATGCTTATTTTTTTTACAATGCATTTGTGTCTGATAAATGGGAAAACATATATTTACACGCTCACATCGGTTTTTTAATCAAGTTGTTATAATGCACTTTTTTATGAATACAGAAGCAAAAGTGGTTATGGACGCGACGGGCTGCGGTCTTTTTGGGATGTTCATTTCATTATTTTTTTATTTTTGTTATTAGTTATTACAGATGTGCAGTGGGCAAACTATACTTTTAGGTGCTGCTTGATAGATAGCCATAGTCAAATAGTCATCGTCCACTGAACTTTCCCTTGATCATTTTCTATGATTGCTTATTACAATTTTCAACTATTGATGATTTTTTTTTCTGACGATTAGTCTTTTTAAAGATGCAACCTAATTTCATTGTCTACACCACCACCACCACTCAAAAGAAAAATATGAAGACGAGAGAGAAGGATAATTTTAAATGTTATCACTTTTGCTTGACTAGATAAATAATCATAATCAGTGAAGCGTGCCGGTATTTTGTTAGAATTTATGGCTACTTCACATAACTACTAGTAGCGTTTATGGTACTGTCAAAATATTCATAATAGATTTATGCTTGTCATCAAGTACATTTTACATTGTGCTTTAATTACAGTCGTAGTGCCTTTTTTTTGAAGTTATTCAGTATTCACACACTTTGAAATACTTATAAAAAATGACATTAATTTTGAATATAAATCAGCAAAGATTTTCATCTTCAAGTGCAACTGCAATTTTCATTGATCAAGTCCTTCTCTTGTACGGTACCCACTACCCACATATTTATCAATTTTGGAAGACATTGAATTTTCTTTTAAATTATTGTACATTAAAAAAAGTATGCATACCTATACCACTTTATGTTCATGCTTGGTTGACAACAAATTCAAGCGAAATGGTTCTTCAGAGCCACTGAAAATTGCAAATATATTTTTTTGAAAGTTATTTCGCTTCATTATTATTAATACCATTGAACATTGAATTCTTTTACTATTTGTCATTATTATCCTTGTCTTTGCTTTGATGCTTCTGGCAAGCAAAGTGTGCCGCTAATCTGCATAAAAAATATTCGAAAAAAATCACATCAACAATCGGCATTTTTATCATTCACGGCTATTTTTTATAACAAAGTTGTTAGCACGCGTAGTAATAAGATCCATTAACGCGTAAGAACTCAAAAGCATTTTTTTAACCTCTCACGACGACAATAAATGCGTTTTGAATGTCAAAAAAGGGAAAATATATTTTAATGATATTTGTTTAGCAAGTCGTCAAGTACAAAAACTTGTTGAGCAATAAATTTACAACTTGGTCCGATTTTTCCCAAATGCACTTTACTTGCATTGCAGTGAATTGACATTCAAGTTGTTATGAAGTATTTTTTATTGAACGAATTATTTTTTTATCCGCTTGACCTCCTTTACATCATTTTGAAAAGTGAAGTTAGCAATTTATAGATTAAGAATGAAAGTGTATTCTGATCTGATCTGATCCGGTTGTAAAAGGGATTCTCCAAATTTTCGCTCCTTCCTGTCAAAAGGATTTTAAACTTTTGACAAACCTTAAAAAGTCTTTGAGAAAATAAACAATTTTCCAAAACAACAGAACTATGGACTATATAAATATTTTAATGGAAAGTTTGTGCAAATATCTTTTAAGAAATTTTATGGTGGTTTATTCATTAAACTGTGCACACGGTGAAGTAAGTTTAACCGCAATATACTTTTTATTGACGTTTTAGCAGAACCACAAGTTACATAGACAACCAAGATGTTATTATAAGTCAAGTCACCCACAAAAGAAAAAAAATATATAAAATATCGATTTCAGCTTTACATTTAAACTTGCATAATTTTTATGTTTGCTTCTCGTAATTTATTATGATGCGCATAATCAACAAAAAACTTCCCCTTTCACATCCCTGTAGGCACGTCAACTTCATAAAACAAACTAGAAAACATGCTTTCTGCTGACTGTGTGAGCAAGTAAATAATAACTAGATCCACACGTTTGCCTCGTACACCAAAATGCTTAAAAATAAGTGGTCTGAATGAAATGGTGTAACTGATAATGAAAGTGAACAAGTTTGCAAATCTATTCATATCCTCCCCTATCATCATTGATAAAAATCGATAATCGATATGTATAATCCCATAATCCATTCATCCACTTCACCTTACCAACAACCCATAGCCAATTTTTTGATAATCTTGACAATTTATTTATATTTGGTGTGGCATGATGGTGGTGGTCGTCCTGGTGTAAATTTAACAAAACTTGTAAAAAAACAGATGAACAGTTTTGATAAGCCACTTTTCTTGCTCGAAAGGCATCATTTCCTTCAGTTGCAAACCTATCATTCATTTTTTTTTCTGAAGCCAAGCCACAGATGATTTGGCAAGGAAGCAAGATGACATGATGAAAAAAAAATATTATTGGCAGATGTAGTCGCAAAAATTTATATGCAAACAAGAAAACTCTTTGTATATTTGTTTCTATAAACATTCCTTTGATGATGATCACTTTGATCAGTGATCTGATCTGAACACAAAATGATATAACATTGTAGTAATCATAGTAATATTGATAATCACAAAACAAAGCGCCTTGACTTTATGCTCGCATCACAGCAGCAACATTTTCAACAATGCAATGAAACCCATGCCAAGCCAAAAAAAAAAACATAATGAAAACTCAGCAGGTAAAATGCCCATACAAAGAAGCTATCAATATTATCTTTTCATAATGTGTAACCATGTAAACCTTATAATATTTATGTGCTTTTACTACTTTTAAAATATAAGTGAATCTTCGTTTATCGTTTAGTACAGTGCAAAACGAAGATTACAATTGATTTGTGTTTGCCTGGCTTGTACACTATCGAGAACAAGAGATCAGGATAAGATTACTTTAATAAGCTGTGTGTGTGTGCACTCTATTAACTTTAGTGGAATAATTCTCTGTCTCTCTAAAAGAGTTAATGTCGATGCCGATGATGATGATGCCGCTAATGAGTTTGATAGATGAGTGCCACCGCCTACAGCAAAATAAAAAATCATAGTAAGTAACGTAGCATGTCATCGCTATCGCATCACTCTACTTTTCTAAACAGAGTTTTGTAGTGGCTTGTTCTATGGTCGACTTTGACTTGACTAGACCAAAGACCATCGTGTTGCATTGCTTTAGGCTGTTTTGGTAATCAAGTGGAAGTGGTTATAGCTTACGATTACTATTATGGATATTGCTTATTGGCTATTAAATATCTTTTTGATCTACTAATCCATAAAATATCATAGTCAACTGAAAAGGTGTTGGTGTTATTGTTAATGTTGACATAGATGCTATTAATGGTGGTCATGTATTTTTTTGTAGCAATGCAATGGTAAAGTAAGGATATTAATGACCTTTTCTCAATTTCCTTTCTGTGATATATCTGATTTGTGCAAATTGGTTAGAGGGACTATATTTAAGCTAACAAATGAACTGACACAATTAATATTACTGGCGGTCTTGTTTCCAACTACGTCAAAAGATTACGATTACAGTGCGGCGGTGAAGTAACTGGAATTGGAATGACAATTATTTATGTAGTCATACTTATATGCATAGTTTTATAAATGTAATGATAATTGGTATAGGACCACCTTTTTTTTGGCAAAATTGCATGTGAGTCGTACGCAGTAAAAGTTAAATCGTGTCGTGTACATGTCGTGATCTCAATAAACCTATTGAACTCCCGTCCCCAGAGCTTTTTGAAAATGTTCTTTAGATTTACAAAAAAATAGAATAATTTCAACTATTCAAATAACAATCATGTTGCATAAAAAATATAGTGTGTTGTCCACAAGCAAGGCACGTGCGTAAATGCACCGATGAAATTACATCAATTATGCTTTCTTTACCGGCTTAAATTGCATTTAACCTATAAGTCACCACAGAATTAAATAACAATTAGTCTTATTAAGGCAAACGGATACTATACAAGCTAATATTTGTGTTTTTTTTTTGTAAGAATATGTCAGAGAGTTTAGGGTTATGGGTCACGCAGTTTGAATGCATTAGAAGTAAATAGGTACTGTGATACAGGAAGACAATGCTAATTTGTGTGTGTCTTCGTTATCCCAATTAAGTCTAAAATGCGTGCTGCGTGCGTGCGTAATAAAATATACTTGCTTGGGGTGCTTCAGTCAAAAGGCTAATTTCTTTATGACTTAAATGTTAAAAGATTCAAGTAATCTTCACATTATAACTACATATTTATAAGCTTCATCGGAATTCCCCCAAATAGTAAATTATAGAATCAATAGGATATTTTTTACTAGTATGAGTTTCTTTAAAAATTTAGTATCGTTTACATCCTGTAATTATTAAATTGCTTGAAAGGTGAAATTAGTGTTGTCGGCTCATTCTGCCCGATAGCCTAAAAATTAATTGACAGAGCTGTAAACACATGCCAGTATTTCATTCTGTGAACAAGATTTTTTTACAAGAATGCTTTATAATTTAAAGCCATGAATCTTATGCTGTCAACTGTGTAATTCTATTTATCTGCATGCTTGAAATAAACTATACAAGCTTGTTACACAAGGACACCATTTATTAGAATTCATTGACATGCAAATGCAACCGTATAAGAATTCGATTGATGGTGATGATGAAAATACTTTTAACAGCAAAAATATAGCAATTTACTAAACAGGAAAACTACTAGTTGATGTTGAAGTTAAAAAACTCTTCCAGAGGCACGCACCAAACCGTATCAAGATAAGTGAGCATGAATTGCATTGAGAAATGAAACTGAAATCATAAAACTGAAGGAGAAGGTGGATACCCTCTCGAGTTTTTACTTTAAAAAAATAAAACATTTTTACAACCTTCATTTCCGTTTTTGTGATGCAATTTAAGCACGTTGTTATCATCATCTCTAGGAATCGTAAAAAAATTGGTTGCTTCTATGCATTTTACATCAAACATGATTCACTTTTATTACTTGTAAAATCGCAGGTAAATTTTTCATCATGATGATGTGATGTCATGATTTCGATGATGACTGATAAATGATGACGACAAATATACAGCTTGTTAAATACTGTTTTACACTTATCTACTGCCTACCCATAAAAAACATGGATGATATACACTCTCATCAGAGTAAAATAGTCTGGGAATTAGCCAACAAGAAATTATATATTTCGTGGTGGGGCCTCTATAAATATTTAAGTACGTAAGTAAGTACAAAATGACGATATGCACGAGTAAGTAGCACTTTTTTGTGGGATGGAAAATTAAGACAGCTTAAAATTGTAAAACAATACGTAAAAATAATAGTAAAGCTTCAAAAGTTATCGTCGTGATATAAAATGTAGGTAGGTATATAAAAAAAACATTGTTTAATTTTTGAATTGAAATTGAAGGTGTGCCCATGGGATTAATTTTTTTTGATGCGAAAGGCAAAGAAGTGGAAGTCAATGTTTTTTTCTAAATGAAAATGATGATAAAGTATGACTAAGCAAAAAGGTAATAGGATTTTGAGGAAAAAAGTTAGCATGTCACCGGAAATCACGGAATTATTTTGCAGTTGGCAGGATTTTAGAAAATAATATCTATAGTGAAATGTGATATGTATTACCAAGCCCCGAAGTATTTCTTTTTTGATCTTTCACATTCCTTCGCAAGTCGAACAATTAGAAAATGTTGAGAATATTCAATAATGATATACTTTTTATTTAGTGACAACATCGAGTCAGTCAGTTTTGAACAATAAATGGTTTCGAATTTTAAAAATATATTTATTTTTTTCTTACTCTACCGCATATTTTAAGTTGTCGCTTTTGCGTTTGGAAAGCTACGAAAAAAATAAATTTGTTAAGTTAAACAAGTCAAAGAACCAGTTCATTCATTGTCCACACTACAATTTACAATTACACGCATATCTATTGTTGTATTACGTGCATATTATTCAATTTTATGAGCATAATATTTCTTTTTTTTTCTTTTGTTGGCACAACACATTCAATTGTTTGTACACAGCTTGGTATCGTCGACACCGTGAATCACAAATTTAAAATGGATCTCGATTCATTCGCAATTTCTTTTTAATTTCAATCTTGTTTGCTGATCACTTCTGCACAGCAATTGCCAAGATAGCCAAAGCCACACAAAGTAAACTCGTAATAAAAGCAATAAAATAAAACTTTTATTAGTTTCTCATCTGATCTATCTTTCAACTTATTTTATATACTTTCGGCAAAAGTGCAGTTGCAATTTTTTGAGTGAGATCTATCGATTACCTATTGAGAAAAGACAGACATTTTTATTAATGATGAAAGGGAATTATCAAACAGGACTAGGACAAGTATGACCGTGATGGTTGGTGGCACCATGGTACACGGTACACACTTTTGCTTTCATATAAATAAAAAAAAGGAAAACTGCTGCCGGAATACGAATACAAGTTATTAATGAATTGATGATGAAATAAATTGTTACGCTACAAATGAAAAATCAATTTAATTAATTTAATATGGCACAAAGTGTAATTTATAGTTTTCGCCTTTTTAAATCTGATATTCATCCTTTTTTGTGATGGTCACGACAAAAAAACGCCTATAAGGGCATAAAGCTTGTACACTAAATTACATGTAAAGTTAATGTACCTACACATGTATTGCAAAACGACAAATGAATAAATTATTAAATTGAACTTTTATTATATGCTTTGTATCTTTTTTAACTTTGTCCTAATCTCTGTAGGACTAATAACTATTAATCGTACAATTATAAACTCTGCGTGAGATTCAGGTGATCGCATCACTTGATACGAAAACTAATTAATCATGTATTTATTTACACATGTTTATTCAGATGTCTTGTCTATTTAAAATAGAATTACAAGTCTAGATTTAGGAAAGTGAATGCGTAATGCGCTTTATACGGATTATAGATTGATAACCAAAAAATATATCATATTGAATCTTAAAGATGTAGATAGATATATTGATAGATTTTTTTTCTCCATTTTTTTTTGTTACATGAGAGGTTAATGTAATCTTACGATATGATGCTTTTAGTAGATGTACTAGTTAACAGGAATAATGTGTTATCACTTTAAATCACGATCTGGAGGTACAAAATTGAACCCAAAGCCGTGCCGTGGTGTCTAAAAAGCATGCCTTTGTTATTTTAAGCACTTATGCGCATGCAAAAAGAAACAACAACGAAAATCCATTAACCTGATTATATTCTTGTTTTACTTTGTGATCTTTTAAATTCACAAAATTCTATCAATCTAAATTACTTTTCGTGAAGTGAATATTAGTAAAACTGCAGTAAACAAAAAGATACCAAAAAACTCAAATGCAAATTTATTTAGAACAATGATATGTAAAAGATCATAGTAGCTACATGAATCAGAACTTAATATTTTTCTATATATGTTATCATAAAAGGAAATATGCATTTGTGACAATTTAAATGAAACGTGTTACCTGACGACTAACAATCCATTTTTATTACAAATTCATTGTAAGGTTATTGTAGTTTGTACTCCAAAATGACATTGACTGACAGAATAATTCAACAATCCGTTGAATTTAGTTTGCTTACCTGTAAAAACACACAAAAAAATAATCATGATTATATTTAAATGAAATCGGATTACAATTTTTTTTTATTCTTAAAAATGCACATATTCCTATTTGTATAGTTAAAAAAAATCCAATTGTTCCTACATATTTATGTATCTCCCACACTTGCGACAAGGAAGCTTACATCCGCACGTCATCATTTGTCCTGATTTAATTTAAGTATATTTTTTTCCTCGACATCTTTTTTTATGTCTAAAGGTATTCGATCTTGTCATGACATTTAAAAAAAAAGTAATACCATGCATGATAATGATAGTTATCTCCGCCTCACCGCATTTCTATGTAAAAATGCAATTTCATCAATCAGCATAATATTTTTTGACATGGTATGAATGAATGAGACTGTGTGGTAACGTGATTATCCATGTGCATCTTTCTTGTCTTTTCGTTACACACGTCACACGTGTCATTTGAACTTGGAAGAGATTTTTGCTGAGTATGTGTGGATTGTGAATATGGACGAAGATCATCAGAAAAGGTGACGACGGTTACAGAATTAAAAAAAAACTTTACCGATTTTTAATTCACACATTTGAAAAGAAATTTAGGTGAGAATTGCTTGCGAATTTTATGCATGCAATAAATATTTTTAGATATTTAAGCTCGTCACAGCACAGGACAGAAGAAAAAACTGCTTTCAAATTCATATTTGCAAGGGCGACACCTTTCATGTCTGTTATCACAACAGACCATCAAAAAAACTTAATTCAATGAACCCACATGCATCACGCATGCCTATTACGAAAATCATATTCATATAGTTTCAAAAGCAACCATGCTAACACATTTTGTAAGTAAACCACATTTGACATTTTACCAGATTAATATTTTAGATGATGAGATGTTGAACTGTTGAAATTGTATTGAATCTCAAAACCTTTCTTAAAAACCTATTCATTCTTCTTTAATAAAAATTGCAAGAAGCGCTTTTCTATTTAAAAAATCCATAAGTACCTTAATGATTTACTTGACACTATTCCTTATCAAACGAACTTGTAAGATAAACTATAAACCCAAGAATACAATATTTAAATTTACCTTTCCTTAGAATCGAATAGATTTGATTGCGTTTTAAATGTGAGCATAAGTATTCCTATTAGAATAAATAGATGATTGTGATCATTTATGCGAGTATCCTGATTAGAGAAGCCAAACTTGGAGTTTAACTAATTGGATTTCTACAAAAATAATAAATTATGCATCGCTTCTTCCATTTTGATACATGTTCTCAAGCTTAACTTGTCTAGCTTCAAATATTTTCTTTTATATGGTAACCCGCTAATATTATGTTAAATGTTCATATTTGCTATTTTATTAGCACACATTTCTGTTCATAGGCTCATCATTATTATTGATTTGTGTGTGTTCCTTTTAAATTTGTAATTCCCATGACTATGACAATGCTTACTGTAGTAAAAACGGATTTTATTGACGGAATTATCTACCTATCTCATGTAACCGAGTATTTATCCTAACAACCGGGACAGGATAAAGCCTAATTCCAAAACTGTAACCGAATTGAGAAAGCTTATGGGTGTAAAACAGACTGCGAAAAGGTTGGGCATTAAAATTTGATGAAATTAGTATGCTACATTGACATTGGAGGATACAAGGTGACAAGTTGAAATGTTTGTGTGACCCACTCAAAAATAACCATATCCACAAACAAGCAAGCTTATATCCGTTACTATTTTGAAGCCCTTCCTGTATACTTTAAACGATTATTTGACATGATCAGTTGTGGAAAATTGACAAAGGAACTCATACTCACTGGAAAATCCTAATTTGCTTGTTTCCTGTAATTGTATTCCCATTTTATTTGCAAAACCAGATATACTCTTACTCTTGGAAACGTCAGTGTATAAAATGATGTCAATATTTTTGGTACATAAAATCCACCAGGTACACTAGATGGGAGCATGAGCCGTATTTATGGTTAGTTGAAAGATGTACAAGATCATAAAAACTTTTATTTTTGCAGTAATGATGACAAGTGACATTTTTATTTACTGGTTTATGCATGTCATGCTATGCATGCAGAAGGTTTTAAAAAAATCTTTCAAGATTTGATCCGACATTAGGCTGATTTCACTTTTTTAAACGTGTGATTAGAAATTAGAATTATGTCGTTTTAATGGAATATAACATTTTCAACCGTAATCGTTACAACACTTTAGAAAGTGAAAAGTCACTTCATAAAATTACAATAAATTTGTGTTATTTTTACTCTTCAAATAGAGCCATACACCCAGTCAAGTCAGTCAACCCAATTTAGTAAAAATGTCACTTTTCGATTCTGTGACAACTGTCTTGTTTTGACACTTTACTTAAAAATTGTACTAGAAAAGCTTACTAGTACTAATTCGAATTGGGTTTGAATGCTCAAAATTAAATTGTTTCATAAAACTGTCAAAATAAGTCTATCATATTTCCTTTAAATATTTCATGTATGCTTTTTTTGCAAGTTTGCTTTATGAAATACCGGTACACGTGAAGGTCGTGGCATACAAAAATACAACTTTCATAGTTGTTTGACCACTTTTGACTTTTGCTTTCTTAGATTTTTTACGCAAAACTTGGCATACAAGATAATAAAGTAAATTTGTATACAAATTCACTATAATTATCAATTACACAATATTATCCAGTACAGAGTTTCATAATACTTTAAAACCAGTACGTACCTGAAACATCGTTGCGCGTAGTACAAAATACTGAGAAATTAATTACATACATTAAAGATCATAGTAACGTTTTTTCAGATAAAACTCTGCTGAAGTACTTGTTATCGTCTTAAGTTATGACGCTTGTATTAAACGAATATAAAGTTAGATGGCTTCACATTAAAACGTTCTTACAAGCCTTAGCCATCACCAACCAAGAAGCCAATCGGTTATCTGCCGATTGAACTCTTGAAATACAAAATAAGCGTCAAAAGTTCATTCTGATATCAATTTGTCATGAATACTTGTTATCTAAGATTTTGTGAGACATTTCGTCATTCCAAACTAGTTTCAATCTAAAATCAAAAATAAAACAAACTTGTACGTCAACATTCAGAACTTTAAACAGAAATTTTCCGGACGTATTTACAGATGTGCATAACAAATTGTTAGTATGGTTGTTTTTTTACCAAATTCCAATATAAAAACTAATTTATAACACATACCGTTGCTTTCTCTCTCTCTCTCTCCGTTTTAGGAAAAAATATTTAATGGTTGGATAATTGATGCTAAGTTGTTTTTACCTTCCATAAAATGCCGATTAGCCATAAAACTGTTATTCAAATGATTTTAATCTTACAAGGAAAATCAAGTAGCAATGCAATTCATTTTTATTACCAAGCCATTTTAAGATTTAAGGGAGATTTATTGTTTGATGATTACACGTTTCAAGTTTTTAAATAAAACTAACAATAAGAGTTATAAAATTCCAAAACTATTGCCTCACGTCACGTCACGCATCCTTCACTTAAACAAAAAAAGTACTAAAATGCCATTTTTAGTTAGCATCCCCAAAAGTCATTGTACCTGGAAAAAAAATACTTACCTTATAATTAAATTTCAGTTTGTTTAAAGTTTAAACTAAACTACAAATACGTAGAACATTTTTTCTATTGCATTTTTTCTTGTGTACACGACAAAACTATATCGATCTGTCTATATTTCAAAAAAGAAAATAAACTCGACTATAAATTTTCATGTAATATATTCTTGGTTCCCATAAAATGCACACTAAAAACTCTGAAGCAAAACCGCAATGAAAAAAATTATAGTCAAATCACCAACATCATTTTCGAGCATGATGATGGAAAAAATTTACTAGATACTGAAAGTGATCATGAAGAAGACCATATTTAAGCTTGTGTGATATATCCTTTCTGAATATTAAAAAGCGTGGATAATTTGACAGAAGAAAAAAATAAAAATACTAGACGACATGAGAATACAAAACAAACCAGTAAATATTCTAGTCTTGTCCTTGAAGATGAGTGTAAAAATCTTGTTAGTGCTTTTTCTAACGTCATTATTGACATTTTGCGAGTATGGTCAAAGGAGACTTTTTGTTTTAAGCCTATTTGTCTTGTCGGTTTACACAAGGAAGCGAGACAGAAAAAAATACTATGAAAATTATGTTATGGCTTGTCTAATACTCATGTTATTTTGTAAACTATTCTGTAAAAGGTATAATTTAGAAAAAGACTAGAAAAAAATGTACTGCAGTAGTCGTAAAATAGTACGGTCTTTTTTGAGCATTCATCCGATAAACAGGACACCACATACGATAATTACACAAAAGACTATACATTTTGAATACAACTCAAACGAGCCGAGACATGAAAGACAACAAAGAAGAAGTTGACTTTTAAATTGCATAATGCCCATGAAAGTGTGTGCCCTTTGTGCGAAAAGCAGAGAGAGAGAGAGAGAGAGAGAGAGAGAGTGGTCCAGTGGCATTTTCCGTTTTGCAACTTGAATGAAAATGTCGAAAAAATGCCAAAGTTAAACGGTACTGCAAGGCAAGGCTTTAGGTGAACCACCAGACAGCGAGAAATTGTTTCATTTTCGAATAACGCCCTTGGGGAAATAAGCAGCTAACGGACTGCAAATATACAGGTCTGTCGGATAAATAATGACACTTAAATCCCCGTCTGTGGCCATGTCCTCAAGATCGACTTTGTCTGGGATTCATGTGGGAGTACCCTGATTTCATTGACATGCCATGCGGGTAAACCGTTGCGTTCGTTTACATGATAATATAATATGTTCATGTGACCTACTGAAACTAAAACAGTAAAGATGACATTTTGCGAAAAAAAGCCTTAGGCTACTTTACAAATTCACACTATTTGTTTGAGTCGATACTTTCACTGTGGAAAATAAGTATTCTTGAAAAAGGCTTAACAAAGTTTACCCGAATTTTAGAAGGCAAGCAAATTTTAATTAGCCCGTGTCTAATTTTTCAACAGGAAGCTGACTTGTTTGTAGTGCTTATTTAAAACGTGATGGAGTGGAGATCAAATTTAGGGTAGCCTTGGAGCAACTTAAACAAAAGCCCTCTGTAAAAGTTGTACCATTATTACCGGGTTTACGTTAAGGTGGTAACGCAAAGAGAATATTAAATATGTCTGCTTTTTATTCTGGTGAAAAGTGTAATACAGGTCTATTAACCACACAAGAACTTAATATAAATCTACTTGACAGGTCCCTAGTGATCAGAGGCAGGACTTGAGGCTATTATAACATTCATCAGAACTATTTTGTTTGCTGAATGCTGAATACAAAGTGGTAAAGGGAATAATTCACTTTAGTGCAATGCAAACAGTTCCATTTCATTCCAACCGATGAAACTTTAAAGTTGATTATGTAATTTCATTCGTACAAAACTATTTTTTTTGTTACTGTAAATGAAAACGAAAGTTAGAGCACGTCTCACGTCTGCATTTTTAAAAAACTTTTTAAAAGTGGATATTTCATAGTGCATAATGTATATGCAAATATATGCACATGTTTTACGTTTTTATGTAGTATGTTTATTTTGGTTGAATTAGTAAAGTGGGAAGAATTTTTGTGTGTTTATCAATTAAATATTTTTTACAAAATGGCAATGTTTAGACTTCTTTATGCGCTTTACTCAAAGACAAAAGGTTTTTATTTTACAAATGTTATTTACCCAATTAATAGTTATGTTTACAATTTACCTATAGCAACACGACAAATAGTCGACAAAGGAATATTAATTTTTTTAATCTAATTTAATGTAATCAAATAGCCATGACCTTTGAAATACTATACGACTGTACTATTGTTAGCTTTTAATAAAGTGAGTATATCACGTCGCTGCATGTCAAAGCGCAAGCGTGCCAGTTGCATAAAATTCAATTTGATGACTGTTAATGTCGCTGATATTTAAGATCCTTCTGTGCCACTAAACACATTTACATTTCAGCAACTAATTTAATGAGAATTTAATTTAATGCACATGTGATCTGCCTGTCTGACACAGCGCACACATTCATATAAGCAGGATGAATTTTAATTTAACATACTTTTCAATATTTTGTACGCATTTTAATGTGTTTTAAATATAGATAAGATATGCATTCAACTTTATACTACTTAAAGTTTATTCATTCAGAAGTTCATTATTCCTGAAGTCATCTCTGATCTCTCAACAAGTCACCATTACTCCTACGACACGCAATCAAAATCCTTGCACCATAATGACTTTGTGATACACTCACACCTTCACATTATACTGAATAAATAGGTGAAAATATTTTTTCAAACATAAAAAATATAATCAACTCTGTAAAGTCACACATTAAGCATTAAAATTTCAATTATCATCACATCAGCAATGCACACTGCTCTTTTCTATCGTTCTGCAATTTTTCTTGGATTTTCTACTTTGTTCCCAATACGACCTACTTACCTTAATGCTAACGCAAAGGTTGGGAATAGGCTATTGAGGTGTGCAGTCGCAGTGTTTATCCCCATTTTACTTTATGATGATGACGAGACCAAGACTGACTGACCATTACATGAGAGAAAATCATTTACTTTACAAATTATATGCTTTCTTGATTCTATCTACTCATATCGTATCGTATTAATAATACATTTCATGATTTTAATGCATGACTATAACTCGACTCATCACACGACACTAAAAATCAAATCAGTTAGTTAGTTTTTTTTTAATCAACTTATATTCAGAAATAATGATGCAATAAAATAATGTGATAAAAGTGTACCGCGCAGCACTAGCACGAACGAAATATTCATTATAAAAAAATGCGACGTGACTTTTAATTCAAATAAAAATTCAAGAAAACGAAATCATTCGAATGTTGTCGTTGTGGTCAAGGTTGTGACTTGTAACTTGACTTGACAGTGACAACAATTCTCTAGACTTGTAGATAGGGTTAAACATTTAGACACAATTTATTTATTTTTTGTGTGACAATATCAATAATAAATTGTACAATTGTCAGAATGTTAGCACGAACACAAAAATTAAACATTTGAGTTATTATAAAAAATTAATATAAAGTAATTAAAAGTGCTTAAAATATCAGCAGACAATTAAACGTGAGCAACAAAGTTAGCCTAACAACAGATTAGAAAGATGCATTTTAAATTTTCTTATCACGTTTTGTTTATTCTCGTGCATCAGATGTAGAAAAGCTAGCTGTATAATATATTTCATATGACCCTTGAATATATTTAATTGTGAATTCTAAAGTCGCTGGTCTTATATTGACATATTTAAAAAATTAAAAAAGATTAACTTTATTTCAACCATATAAAGCCATAACGCAACCAAAATATCATCGTCAAGTACTCACGCATCTCATCTTGATGTGAAATACGCTTTAAAATTGTGAAGTTGGCTAATAGGTAACTTCACAAGAAGAAAAAGGATATAAATACACCAGCAAGCCAACCGCAACCTTCTAAAATACTAACTCTAATGAATGAACACGTTTTTTTTTCTTTTTGAGCATACTTGTCTCTCTTGTTATTTCGCAATCACAAATCTTTTTTATTTTGCATGCGTCAAAATTCTTGGTTTGGTGATACTGGTGATAACATAGTCATTCTTTAACATGAAATTTCAAGTTACCTAAACAAAATGACACAGCAGCTCAAAAACACAACTTAACTTATAACTATCATTACAAGCCTATTTATGATCATTAATGATCGTATATAAAAACTCTCATGTTCAGAGAGATTCAGATGTGTGATCTACGCTTTTGTACTACGAACTTGCGCAGTATTCACCTATTTAACTCTTCGTGTTCACAGACTTACTTCACTGCAGTTTAAGTGGCGGTGGTGGTGGCATGGCGGTATGTTATTGGCATTTTGTAAAACTCTGTTCGTTTTCATAATTACAATGATTATAGTCACCATTGTTACTTTTATTCACTTAATTTTACCCCGTAAGCAATGAATTGCTGACTAAATAGCAAAAAAAAAGAAGGAATTTGCAATATAACTGAATTGTTCACTGAATATAAATCTTCCACACAAAATATATAATATGCATGGCCATCCCATTCCAAGTCAAAATTCAAAATATTTATGATTACACCATTAACATATTTTGATGATGTACATAAAAAAAGTAGAGGAAAAAATCAACAAAAACATGATGAAGTAAGTAGTAATTACTGTATCGTCATCTATTGTTTATTTGAGATATGTAACATGAGAGGCATCTGTATTAAAAAAAAATTATCCGAAAAGCTATTTCTTAAAAGAAGCTTGTTTAACAACAAGAGTTACATTTGCGGTAGGTCTATAAAAACCTTTTACTATTTTTTTTACCGATCTATCGTGTAATTACACTTAACAAATCATTTATCCAATAAAAGACTAAAAAACATATTTTTTATCTTGAAAAAAATATTATGTGATGATCAGAGTTGTGAAGTGCTACTAGTTTTTTTTTTATAAAAAGGCAGTTTTTTTTGCTATCCACTAAAATTTATGTGATATTCATTCCTTTTCTTTCGAACAAACAACGCCAAAAAAAAACTGGTAGAGTTACGTAATGTGTTTATCATACTGTTCATAATATTCAAGCAAGCTAGTTATAACCAGTTCTTGATTTGACTTTTGGCCAGAAAAGTCACAACTTTAATTACATTTGATATTTTTCCATGATAACTATAACTGATTAATTGATTTTTATCACGTAATATTTTGTAGTTCATGAAAAAGAAATAAATGGTTACTTATTTATATGGACGATAGTCAGAAAAAAAGTAAGTTTTAATGAGGATGAAAGTCGTATCAGATGAATGGGCTTAATTACCAGAAATAACTGATAATTTGTGTACCTAATTCATACAAAGCCATATATTTTTATTTAAAAAAGGCCTTTGCTCTCAAGCTTTGTAAGTTATAATCATCTTGTTATGAAATAATTTCCAGGAAAATCAATAAAAAATAATAATATTTACTATCAAATTTATATAAAACAGTTTAAGTTTACTGTGGACTGTAACCAAATAACTTGAAAATGTGCAATATTGCTTTAAACAATATCTACAGATTGTTGGCACAATTCTGAACCTTTTTGCCTTTAATCAGCCAAATGACAATTCATACGTACTATATTTTTTTCTTACGGCGATATTGAAAAAATCTTGATAAAAATTTACATGGCATTGCTAAAACTCTACTAATATTCATATCAGATCAGTAATCAAACATTACCCAAAATGAAGTTCTAGGACAGGACAGAGGTTTACTTGAATATTTTTTGCAATAAAAAATATAAATAAACATTACAGTTGTAAAACACAACAATAAGCCATTACTTTATACATTTTTTTGTGTATTATATTTAGATACAAAATTTTGGGAGATCTTTATCACTACATGAAATTCGCATAAGATACGCATCATCAAACGAACTAAAGCAATGCAATAATAAATTACTAGCATAAAATTTATATTTATGTCTGTTTTGACTGAACAAAGTATGCAATTTATGGCTAGAATACCATCATTTACAAAAAAAAAAATTCCAGAAGAAGCCTATCACAATACCAATTATTTTCGGTAATGATTCAGTAAATTTATATAATTATCTGTATTCGGTCGGATTACTATTAATTTATAATCGCTCAGTATAATTACTCTCTGTCTGCTGACTAAAATGGGTTCATTATTTTTCGCAAAATATTTAGCTATGGTTTTGTGGTATGTATTTCTTGTGTACTCTTCCGTAGTTACCCTGTTTGCAATCTTCAATTAGCCTAGATTACAGCACAGCAACAAAAATAAGCTATTGATTAGGTAGATTTTTTTTGGGGTGTTCCTTGAATAAATAAAAAAATACATCTTTTTACATAAAAAACCATAGATAATAGCTAAACAATGAATGGGAAGGATGACGAGGAGAATTCTAGTTCTTCAGTTCAGACCAGCACAAGGTACCATAATCATGAATGAAAATGGATGTACTTTTTTAAAGCTAAATCAGTTATTACAAGTTACACGGTTCTTTTACATTTTTTTTATTCATGCTAAGGTAACTTCTCAATTTCTTTACGACTCAAGTGTGAGAAAACACATGTAGAACACTTTTTTTGCAACAATAAAGTGCACTTTTAAGTTTTGCATAGTAAAAAATATCATACTACTGCATTTTATGTACAACTGCATTGCAAACTAAAGAAACCTTGAAAGATGAATACATTAAAGTAATCCTGATGCAAGTAAAACAAAAATGTTGTGATACTTTTAAGTGTGAAAAAATATCATCATATTGCATCGGATACACACTATGCGATAAAAAAAATAAGGTGGAAATTAGGTATAAGAAGAAGTCGTCGCATCCTAAATCTCATTTTAAAAGGAGATTTTGCAGTTTGCAGTGGAAAACAAAATTGACACAATCCAATCTGCAATATCAAGGAAGCAGCTGCAATAAAAAAACACCACTGCACTCTTTCAATAACATTTCAGCACTTCCACCAACACCAACTTTATTTCAACAGCAGAGATAAAGGGTGTCCGGAAACCATTGCAGCATTTTTGGAAGCTTATTCTTTCACAGCCAAAAACAGTAGTCAAGTAATC
>JAQIWN010000536.1:0-31403 GCA_034699025.1 Entomobrya cf. arborea Gr-Col-00668 | reverse complement strand
TGGCACATATTTTTACAATCAGCATAAAAAACTACACCAGAACATATAAATTTCATTTAAAATTTCCCTCATGCATTGGGGTAGATCCATTGTTAGTTAATATGCATGTTTCTGACTTAAGACTCACTCCCTCTTTGAAAATTGAAGTCGACCATTTTATTTATTCTGTTCGCGCTTTCCCTCGATTCTGTTTGACTGACTGGCTCTGATTACCCAAAAACTGTGATTTCTTAGTATTTATTCTTCCCGAAAAGGGATACTGCTGCCGCCTCATTTATTGATAGACAAAAGAAAAGTGTCTCCTAATGAAATTTCTTTATGGAGTAATGGCGGTTGTGAAATAGACGCTGATGACGACTCCTACTAAATAGGGACCACGACAAAAGAGTAGCTACTAAAGAGAGAGAGAGAGCGGTAAATACTGAACACACATTACCAAATAGACAGAGAAAGAGAGAAAAGAAAGCTTTGTATTTGGTTTTGGTGTAATGAATATAATTGAAAGAGGGAGAATGCTTTCTCTGTATCCATTTTGAAAGGATAGTAGTTAGTCGAGTCCATCATCAGCAGTATTATAGGCAGTTATAAATATTGCACGTTTTTGGTTTCTAGGAAAAAGGAACGGACATGGATTGGATGATAAACGTGAAGAAAATTTATACCTGTGTGCAGTTTGCAGTGAATAAAGAATGTTGATAGATTCTACTCTCGACTCTCTTTCTCGTCTTCTTCGTCTTTTACCAAATCAAAAAGGAATAAAATGTTCTCCAAAGAAAAAGAGAAATGAAGCTGGTGATTTTGGCGATGGTGGTGGTGGTGCTTCACTATTTATTTGTATACCTTTGCCATTTACTGCTCCCGTTGAAAACACACTTGTCTCCCTCCGTTTCTACCCTTTTTGATTTCACTTTCTTTTCATTGTGCACAACACTCACTCAACTCTATTTCTTTAACCATCACTTGTGCTATCTCCCTCTCTCTCTCGCTGCTCCTCTCTTTCACCTTTTATATACTACACAAGTGGGTTATATAGTTGTTACAATGAATATAATAATATATTTGAGAAGGTGTGGGAAACTTAAAAGATCCGAAAAAGAAAAAAGTGACTTCCTTTTTTCCATTTACTCTATAACTTTTTCCATCTTCAAAACCAACACCATTGCGAAAAAACCACTAACACCAACATCATCATTATTATTACTGTCATCAGACACACTCAAATAGATAGGATGAGAAAGAAAGCTAGGAAAAACCATTGGTGGAAACCTTATAGTTTTGTGATCATTGCATCGCAAAAGACGAAATAAAAGACACACTTACCTCTCCCCTCTAAATCCTATATACTAACCGCGGTGGCAATAGAAATGCTGGTTTGTTACCCCAATAATAATAATACTTTTAATGATTACTTTTAGCAGACCAGAGACCAGACCAAAGAACGACTAGTCTGTACACAAAGGGCCTATATAACACAGCAGCAGAAGGGTACCCAATATGTGCACACAGTTCTGTTCTGAACGTTTTTTTTGTATTCGATTACATTTGCTCACACAACACACACACCCATCTAACCAACCATTTTTACAAAAGATACCTTCCAGTTTTGGTGGTGGTATGGTGTTAACACGAAAAGTCAAAGGAGAAAACTTTGCAGTGTTCCCCACCATTTCCTGTGTAATCAGCAGGCCTATTTATTTGATTTTTCACTTAACCAACGAGAATGGAATCCCAATCGTCTCTAAAAAAAATATTGAAATACATGGTTTACTGGAAGGAGACCCATATTACCCCCCTAACAAAATATATATGTACTTTGATACATCCAATTGATTATATTTTTCTCACTGTCTAGTCGACACAAAAAAAACCAAAATCTACTTCCAGCAACTACACTCATTTGTGTAGTCTGTGTAGAAGATTAGACAGGTCTTTTACAGTTTTTTTGCAACCACAATGATTGTAATAATAGTAGTATCTACTACTCCCTGTTTCCTCTTTTAGTTCTGTGCCACCACTGACATGACTAAGCAATCAAGCAGAATTGTATGAATGGGGAATTGGTTAGGATTCTGATTCTTGTATTGAATCTACAGTGGTAAAAAAATTGACCGGTTGATTATGTGACGTGACGAGAAGATGAAAAGAAAAGGAAGTTAACCTGTGAAAAATATGACCTAGCTTATAGAATAATTTAGAAATACACCTTAGCTAGAACATTCATGCCAGTTTATATAAATACAATAATAAAAATAACTATATAAAGATTTACTTTATGGGTGGGTATTAAATGTGTCTGGATTCATTTATAAAAGAACTTTTTTTGCTCATAACAGAACAGCAAAAGAAAATGAAGAAGAAGAAGCAGAAGAAAGCGTGAGAATGGGTAAGAGTGGTGATGAAATTGGAGAATGTATTAATTGTGACGTTTGATAGACTAGTTTTCTAGAGTAACGCGTCTCCAATCAAAACTTATCTCTCTACCACCACCACTGCCGCCATCGTTTCTTCTCATCTTTTTTTTCTCCAGTACTTTTCTTTCTCAAACTGGCAGCCAACGATAATAATAATAAAAGCTATTCTCCCGTTTCTTTTTTCTGCCTTTGTTACTACTTCTGTAATGTTAGAAGCTTGTCTGAAGTTGGCGAGAAATTACGAGTGACTAGCACACACATAATAAAAAAAATCTCCACAATGTTTATGGAATAGATAGGTATACGTTTTTATATAAAGATAGGAAGATAGGTGGTGGTAAAATGAACTCTTGTGACATTCTTTCTCTCATATTGCTACACACATATAAAGTTTTTTTTATATAGGTAACGTCATTGTCAGAGGAAGTTGGATGAGAGTAACTTTAAATGACGCTAAAAATAAACATTTTGATGAGAAATGAGAAGAGAATGTCGCGTCGTAGTAGTCTTTTCGCCAATGTTCAATGTTCCTTCCAGTTTCCTTCACATTGATTAGCTGTCACCGACAAGAATGGAGAAAAGAACAAGAGCAAATATAAAATAAATATAGTTTCATAGAGAGGTGCTTAAGGAAAAAAGGGATAAGGAATGTTAGGCTCTTTCTCTACTCCATTCTACCGTAGCAAAAAAAAAAGATTTACTTTGCGGTAACCAGATTTTTGTGCATCTTTCGCCACTACACTCAACAGGATTAAAAAAAATGGTGGGGATGCGGTGATAGTGTAAATGTGGCAATGATGGGCCACTAAAGTTATTTAGTAAAGTGTACTGAAGAAAATAGCTTCGTAAGAAAAATATTATTGGTAGTGTTCTTGCTTATTGGACATTTTCTTATACTTCTTACATTCAAAAGTGACTGGTATAGATTTCCTTGATGAAAATGAAGACAAACTTATCGAAACAAAAATATGTACACTTATATTATTTCAATATAAGTGTAGTGCTGCGCTGATGTTTTGGATGACTACGCAAAAATAAAGCAGAGCAGGAAAGACTTGCTACGTCGAAAAAGTGTAATATACTAGCTTATGTGACATTTCGCTAAAGTTGAGCCTCAAAGTCACATAAAGATGGGAACATTGGTTTTGGTTCAGTTTTACTTTGCTTCTACTTTGGTTTGTATTATTTTTTCGACTTTTCCAATCTACCAGAAGTTCACGTCAACTCTGATAACTGTAAATAGGGAAAGTTTCGGTAGGATTAAAGCGTCAAGTTTTTATACTGTACAAGTTAAAAAAAAATACTTCACAACACACTTATACAACTATGTATACTATACATTCATAGTAATAATGAATTCTTAAACATTTTAGAATGGGGAAAAGCTTTGGAGTAATAAAAGTCTTTTTTCCCTTACAAAACTGTGATATCCTCGAAAAAATTTCCCTGGGAGCGATTCAAGTTGGGAAAGAGGAGTAAAGTAGTAATATATACTACACTCATAAAGAAGAAGAGAAAGAGTTAAAGTTGCAGAAATTATAGAGCCACTACCATCACCGGTATAGTATGTAGTGTCATAGAAGTCGTGCCAACAACAACAAGAGGAACCAATCTACACACAGCAGAACAACAACAAACTGTAAAAAGTGAAGAGAGAGAGAAACTTGTCTTGTCTGCTCTCTGCCTGGCCTACTCTCTTTTGATTCAATCCAGATAAACCGTCTGCATGTGATTTTTTATTTTATTTTAGTGAAAGCCAAGAGAAAGGAAGTACTACCAAAACAAAATCCATAATCTTTGTGAATAAATTTGTATACATATTTTGATATTATTTATGCATGTAAATAATACACTCGTAATGGTCTTAAATGTATGTATATTAAGTATACTTATTGTTATAACAAGTGGAGTGTGAACATGGCGGAAAGGAGAAAAGGTAGTATATCCATAACTTTTGTGTCCTTCACCACAAAAGAGAAAATCTTTCTATTTTAGCCAAGCTTATACACTCTACACACGCTTGTTTTTGCTTCGTTTCGTTTCTCTCATCGTGAGAGAGAACAAGGTAAGTTTTATTTTCTGACGTGATGAGATATTATGAACCTGTAGCAATTCAAAAAGGAGCATGCATGCATGCCTGCCTACCACTTTTCCAACATAACAACAGACAGAGAGTTAAATGTAAGATTTTCATACAGGTACTCCTCTTCTTTGCTTAAAACGCAAAATAGTCGATAATTTTTTTTTGCTGGGAGTTGAGTGTTGTAACTCTGTTCTCTTTTTTTGTATACTTGTATTTCTTTGAGAATCTTTTTCTTGTTCCATTCACACTTCCATTTCAGCCAGCCCATCCTTTTCTTTTTTTCCTTGACTAATCTTTTCCCATCTCTTCGGAAAAAAGTCTGTACTATCCCTGCGGAGATAAAGAAGATAGGAAGCCAAAGTGAACTGGCCTGTTAAGTATACTATAATATCTGTAAATTCGTACATCACTCGCAGAACCTAAGAAAGATAACAAAAAGGATAGTTTGTAATTAGTAGAAATGCTAGTGAGATGGTTTATTTATTTCTCCTTTATTCCCAAGAAGAACTTATCATTTTTACCTCTCTCTTGTCTTTTACAAAACACGTATAATATTATGTGTATTTTCATAATGTACTGTAACTGCCAACAGAAGTTGTGGTAAAATAAAGATGAGACAGCACTTCCGAAGAACACACACCACCGCCACCGCCGCCACTACCAACATATCAACGTGTTGAAGACAGAGGAAAACTTTTTACTACTTTATTGTCTGCATTCATCCCCACAGCACCATTTTCTCTCCCACACTTTCAACCAACTAAAAAGGAAAGTCTATGAATTATCTCACATGACAAAGGATTTTTTATATATTCTTGTGCCTGTTTCGTACGTTTTAGTTGCGGGACATAATGCAAAAGTTCACTTGAGAAGGAGATCAAGAGAGGTACGCTACACCGTGAGTTGTTGAAGATGTACATATATAGCTTCCAGAAGTACTTTTGTATTTTTAAAGTCTCATTGTATTTATTGTTGTAGAGAACAAATGACGATAATGATGACCTTATGTGCTTCACACTCCTATTTTACATAATATGCATATATGTTTACTTTGTGTGTAAACAACGTGAAACTGCATATATTTCCACTTATTTTGGCATGATGCTTATGCCATGTTGTATTTACACTTTTTCCCGAAATAAATGAGCATCATAATGGTATGCTGTAAATGAGACACTCACTCATTCCTCTGTGTATTTTTTTTTGTGTAGGTGTAAGTACAATGGAATTTTTATCCAAAAGCAAAAAGACTGATCTTGATATAATGAAAAATGTGATAAGGATGAATACATCTGCTTGCACCAAAAACCACATATCGTTCCTTCCAGTTATTCTGCTAGCTTTGTAATGAAATAACCGAGGAGTAGTACTAGGAAGAAAAGGCTTTTAAAAAAGCCGAGCTTAGGCTTTCTCTGAGGGTTTTACGGGGTAAAGCAGCACCTGTATTTGTGCCAAGCTTATTTCACAGGTGTAGTGAAATATTTAGGTATGTATTTCATATTTTGTATTACTGGACTGGACATGAACATTGTTTATGGAAATAAAAACTTATTATTTTAGTTGGTAGAGTAGCATTGAAGTAGGATATAAGAATTTTTTTTGATTTTTTACTTACAAATTTTTCTGACAATGAGATTTTTATTTCTATTTCTTTCTAAACTTGTAAATGAATGTCAACCTTTTTTAAATCAACATCGTCGGTCCTTATAAAACTACGACGTAGTACTGAAGTTAGAATATAAAGTTTAAATATCTGCTAACACTTTTTGTTTTGTATTTCTATAAAAAAAAGTGCGTTTTTACTCTGGGTACTTTAATTCAATTTTTTGGGTAACACCAAAAAAAGAGTATTATTCACCTTTTTCCAGAGGGCCAATTGGATTTTGTACTTTTTTATTTCTCACTTGAAAAGGCAGAAAAGTTGTATTTTTTTATATTTACTACAGGATAAAATACCTTTCGTAATATTTTTGGATGATCAAATCCTGTAGTAGCAGTGAAGCAAGACGACAATCTTTTGAAATGAGATTTAAGACCAGCTGTGATCCTCCTACAGATTATTTCCCAGAGGAGATGTTTTATTTTTTATTTGGACTTTCTTGGAAAGTTAACAGGGATATGATACAGGAAAGATATAACTTTGAAGATATCATTTCATCTTCTTTCTCCAATGACATAATATAACCATTTATTTTTTGCCTACGCAGCTTATAAGAAAGTTAAAATGGATGAAACGCAGCTTCCAGGTCACAGTGCGCAAATCAAACATGTACAAAGATTTCAAATGATTAACTGCATGCCATGTCCTCCTTTTCTCAATGTCACCTTTTCCATTTGATTCTTCATTCATTTTTAAATCAACAAACTAGTCCGAAAACATTAGTCATTCGAATTCCCAAAAACTTAATTTAAAAGACACCTGTGGCCCTTGACATGTTTAAAGGCAGTTGATTCGTCTTTTTATTAGCTTTGAAGTCAATGATTTCATTTCATCTATCCTTCTGTAGTTTAGTCTATGGATCTATTGTATTTGCACCAACTTAACTCAAGACACGCCATAAAGTAAATTGGTTTCTCGAACTGCTACTGCAAACGCAAACAAATAATCAATTTCATTTCATTAATTATGAAAACAGGTCATTTCATTCTTAGACATACATCCATTTTGCGACTTATAAGCTTATGTGTTCATATAAACAGCTTTAAAACCAGCGAAAAAGGAAAACTATCAAAAATGGGTGGGTATCTTCCTCCCATCATCATTCAAACCAACCAAAAGGAAAAGTGACATGGAATTAATTAAACTCTTGACCATGTCCGGTCTCAATTGAAAATTGCACCCTTGCACCACCAAAGTCAATAACCATTTCACTTTCAAGTAGCATTCATAAGTTGTCTGGTTATATCAACCTGCAAAATTTACAACTGATACACTTTACTATCATAACGATACTACCCAATACAAATACCTGTTACTGTCGAAATGTTATGCAGAAGCCTGATTGGTATCATGTCAACATGCTCGGTAAAAATTAACGTGTTTGCTCCCTTCTTATGTCGCAAGGTGACTCAAAAAAGGAGACAATAGAAACACACTTGATAACTAAAAACTAACATTGTGCGCACACCTGCCTGCACAACACGCTCTACAAGTTTTATTTACAACCGAGCAAAGTGGCTAGAAAAGAAAATGAATTAAATCATGTTGTTGATGATCATCATGATCACATTCGACTTGTTACATGTAAAACAGCATAGTACATTTTATATAACTGCTAGACAACGAGACTTCTTTTATATTATGCCTCTTGACTTGACTAGCAAAAAAATGTTGCTGATGTTGTCGACAGAGAGCTAAGTGGTGAAACGGGAATTCCATGGAATATACAACAAGGGTATTATACTTTTCCGCTAAGAGTGGAACAGCCATATTTTTTGGGAAACGAAGTGCCTCTCAATATTTTTATATACCTATTTAATCTTTTCATCGACCATCCTTCCGACCGAACTAACTACCTAGAGAACAACAGAAGACGAAGTAGAAAATCACGAAGCAAACTGTACAGTGTGGAAAACTACAAAATTTGTTTCCTTTTTCTTCTACTGTTCTGATCTGACTGATGGCGTTGCATTTGCCGCTGCTAACAAGTTACATGCTTACATATATAAGACTATAACAATATCAATTCTTCTTTTTCCACTTTTCCTTTTTCCACGATGATGAGAGCTGTTTGTTGGGCTGGTTGAGATAAAATCAATATCAAGATAGATAATTAGACAACAAGAGAACAGCAAACAACAGCAGTAATAGATAAATATATATGTATATCGAATATCGACAACTTACACACATCTTTCTTTATCGTTGTGCTTGCACTTGAATAGCCAATTTGCACAATCTGTTGTTTGTATACCAAACTGCGCCAATCTAGATTAAATCAATTTAGTATTTCTCATCAAGTCCAAACACCAAAAAAGCTAAACCAAAAAGTTCTTACATGCAATTTGTGCTTATTCGGCTTACTCACGAACATGCTGAAGTGAGCACAGGCAAATTATCTATTTACAATGTTGAGCCGTTTTTACAACGCCACCAACCCCAAAAAAATATATTTTTCTTAAAAGTGAGTCTTTCATATCAACTTCTTGGAACTTTTATAGAAAACTAGTGACATTTTTTGCTTGTGTGAATATGTATATTTTTTTGAAGACCCGATTTTCAGAAAATTATTTGGTTGGATTTTTTTTGACGACGTTTAGTATCGTAAGGGCAAAGCAGCAGTAACAGAATATATAGTACCTTTTTACTCAACCACTAGACCATAATACACAATCAGTTGACTCTCTTTCTCATGCAGTTTCCGGATGGTTGGTATGATATGGGTAATGGGTGCAGTCGCAGCATTCAGTTTCATGGCTCACTGGCTATGTTTGAACTCCTCGAGAGAAAAAAAAATGGAAAAAAATGTAGACCAAAGTTGTGAAGAGATAGGCTATAATATCGTTTCATATCACACACCAGTTCTTTTTCCGTATTACCCGATATTATTTACATCTGGCAAATATATGATATTTTCCCAAGAACTACTGATATCATCACAATAATATGCATGCATTGTTAAAAATTTCCACAGTATCTCTTTACTTATTTATATCATTACCTTATTTGCTAGCGTAAAAATTTTCTCGTTGAAAATGCAATGCGCTTCTACTTCTATTTTTCAAGACAAGTAATTTTTTTCTTCAGAGACTACCTTTCTTCTGTGCAGTTGCACACAGATGAACTTATAGAAACACATGCATTCATACGAATACGTTATGATAAAAAAATTCTTGCATATTATTGCCACGCATATACTTTATTTAACTTATTTTATAAGTGTGAAGAATATCAAATTGTAAGCATATACGGCACAGATCCACTTAAAATCACTGTAAATTCAATTTCTTTGCAGATCGTGAAAGGAAAACAAAGTGTTTGGTGAAAAAGAGAACTCTCTCTGAAACTCTCTCGACTTTTTTTCTCCAGAAATAAAAAAAGCTGAATGAAAAGGAGTGGAAAAGAATAGAGGGAATCAACTTAACGTCATCATCGCCACACACGACCACATCAGAAAGCGATGCCAGGTTATTATCAACAACGCATATATATATATACAGCTACATTTTTTTGGTGGAATGAATGAAAAATTTAGATAGAGAAGTAATGTTTCCATGTGTATATCACTTTCAGTTTGTGATACTGTCAAGTATGTGTACACTGACTGTGTGTGAGTCACTTTAAAAAGGATATTTATAAGCTGAAAGACTTTAATTCAGCAGAAGAACGAAACGACGAAGAGCAAGGTTGGATCAATGATCACGAACACGGAAAATAGAGAAAAGCCTAGTCACAAAATCCATCCTTCTCCTATCTTTTTGCAAGGCCTTTTTGCTTACTTTGCGTACTATTCACCTCAATATATTCTACCATCACACCACCTTCCTTTTCATATGGATTAATAGGTAGAACAGTAAGGCAACAAACAAAATGCATAAAAAATACCTATTTTTTTCTTCTCAGCTCAACTCTTCAAAAAGAAGAGGAAAAGGGAAAAAAGAAAATGGGAAGAATATCAAAATGTATCTAGCAATTCATGAAGAAAAAGAGTGAAGCTAATTGAAAAAGAAAAAAAATGGGAAGGAGAAGAAAAGAAGTTTTTTGAATGATTCTGCATCTACCACACATACATAAAAAATACAGTGAAAGACACGATCTTCAGAAGAAGAAAAAAATACTCAGTTATTCCTTTTTTATCGACAAACTGGTGAATCATTTACTATTTGATGCTTGCATTTCAAGTACCTATTCAATATTGTTACGTTACTTTCGTTGTTGGATGATGGGACTGTGTGTGTCTACTCCCCCTCACTTTGCTTTTGCTACAAACTTTCATCCTCTTACTTATTTTTTATATACAGAGAAAGCAGACAAGATATCACATCACTGAACATCAGGCAGCGTGATCACCACCGTTTTCTTCTCTTTTTCTATATACACTTGAATCAATTCAGGGTTGTTGTGCGAGAAAGCTATAAACATTTTTAGAGTTTCATGGGAGGAGGGAGTAAAGAGAGACTAAAAATATATATAAATACACATATTTTTTGGCGAGATGTGAAACTGTGAGAATAACAAGTTGCGAAAAAGGAGTTTCCTATTATACCCCAGTAGATAAGTTCCTTTTTATACACAAAACGTTATTGTGGAGATACAGTACAACTTTTAGTTTTTTTGTAAACGTCCTCATCGTACAAAGTAGAGTAGGGAAGAGTATACGTGGGAGTATCATCATTTCTGAAAAATAGCTGGCGAATCTAATAGAAAGCTGAAGCTACATAGCTTTCTATTAAGAATGTTTACAGTAAAGTGTGTGCCTGCCTCTCTGTAGCCTGTAGTGAGGAGTGAGGTAGATGTTTTTTTCTAGAGACCTTGTCAGCATCAGTGGTGGTGTGGTACTAGTGGAGAAAAGTGCTTAGCAGGAGATAATATATAGGAAATACACCACTGGGAAAATTATAGAAAGGTTTGAAGAAAAAAACAGTTCTTTTGAGCGACAACAACAGACTATATGCCAACAAGAGACTTTTGACTCAACAGATGACTTTTGTAAAAAGGGGAAAAGTTAAGTTGTTGATTTTCTTTCGAATAAAAAATTAAAGTGGAAAGAATAATCGTTCAAAGCACAACCGACATTTAGAAAGATGTATAGAAAAATATATGTATATACTTGTGCGTTTGGGTAGCTCTTTGGGGAAAACTGAGAATATAGTGTATATGTAGTTTGTAAGAGAAGGCCGCAAAATAAAGAAAGAGACATCATTAGAGTTGTGTTTCGTTATAATCAACATAACGAGCACAGAATTGAGGATCAAATTTCCAAGGATAATGGTTTGAAATAATGATGATGAGATGCAATTGCATGCAAGGTCGTTTGGGAGCGTATTACATATCCTATTAGGATATCCTGTCAGTAAATTTATACAAAAATTGACTTAAACAAAAAAAATTGAAACCTGAACAGTTGTTTTTATTTGAAAAATGAAATCGCCAAAAATCTATCTATGAAGAAGCACTATTTTTTATTTCGTATAATATGTACGTTTTTTTTCAGATTTCCCGTGTTTACTTATTTTATATTCTTTAACCAAAAAAGTTATGACGTTTTAAGGAAGCATCTAAAAGAACATATAAATCGAATTTTCTCAATATGATGTAAAAAGCAATTTGCAAAGTCTTTCTCTAACATGACAACTGTAGTGAGTGGAATTTAGAATATTTTACATTACACTGACGATGAGCAGTTTCCTTACTACGAAAGTAAGTTGGTTGGAAAAAGAAAACAAAATTAGTAACAAAAACACACTTATTTCGAGACCAAACTGTATTATTTCAAAAACGTACATATATTTTTCCTCCAAACCTTCTTACATCAGCTTCATAAAAATATTGCCTAGTTTATTTATTCATAAATCAAATCATAAGCAAAATTTTCACAGATATTTTGTTAAAAAAGCCTACTGGTAGCTACATATACAATTTATCGTTAAAAATTAAACATGACAAGTTGTTTTTTTTACAAGACTTTACTTAAGGAAAATTTCATGTCTCCTTATTTTTTACTTACAGCTTTTGTGAATACAGTTTGACCTTTTAAAATAAAGAACAACCCACAGTCTTTTTTACGCTTAGCAAAACAAGAATAACGACGATGGTAATGACGTTCATACCGCCAAACTTCTAAGACGCTGTTTTTAAGATGGTTGTGGATTCTAATCGCCGCTCCACCAAAACATACAAATTTATAGTGTGCAATATTTTCTATTATGAATTATATTTACAAAATAAAAAGAAAACTGCTGTGAATAGGTTTACTATTATTAAATGCACTCCATATACAAAAAAAATACATCCATACTAGTTGAAGAACATCATTAGAGCTGCTTGGTACACTGTTCATCCAACCAAGATCATTTTTTTTCTGCTGTTTTTATATTATTCAAGTTTATTTGCATCATGGCCGGGCAACAACACAATCCTCCGTGTCTGTGTATAGCGTGTATTCATTCTCAGAATTATGAATGGTTCATGGTTGAAGAGAAAGACAATTGTCACGCAAAGACAAGCAAAGGAGGAACGACTCAAACACAAGAAAAATAAAAATGGGAAAATAAGTGGAAGAAGATGAAGAAAGGGAAAAAAATATAAATGAAGAATTTTCTTTCCATCGCTGGTCTACTTTTATCTTCTTCTCCCAGGGAAAAAAACTGTTTTATATACTAACTGAACACACACACACAAAAACACGACCGAGGAACTTCGTCATCATTATTACACAACACATCAACCACAAAATAAAACGCAGTAAAATGTAAATAGTTGGGATTGGGCAGTGTATGCATGCGGGTAACGTGATGCCCGCATGCTTATTTTTCTTACTCATTGTCAGCCTATATGCCTTTTTTACGTCACACTTGTATTTAACTTTATTTCTTGTGCTGTGTCTGATCTTGAGCCCTGGTCTGGTACACTTACTTAGAACAAGATACCGAAAACAGTCTGTTTTCGACACGGTTTAATATCCCAGTTTAGTAGTTTTAGTATTTTAGGTTTACAGTTTTCGTAAACGTCACTAAAAAATTTGTCGAAAAAATGAAACATTTGTCATAAAAGGTCCATGTGCGTATTTTTTTAGTAGTTTTCCCCTTGAGACGTCTGAAAATAGGTTATGGGTTTGTTTTTATTTTTACCATGCATAGTTTTAGAAGTGTAAATTTTCACGAAAATATATGTTTTAAACTGAAGCATATTTTTTTTAAGATACACATTAAAAAGTGTGTATGGAAATGATAAGAACAAAAATTTTGAAAAGGAGTTATGCATGTGTGTCCTTCATATTCACCATTGCCCCTTTTTTATTTCAATGAATCCTCCTTTTTCAGCGTCTTTCTTCCATTTTCTACCGAGAATGAAATGAATCTCATAACTTGACTCCAACTTATTCTTTTTCCCGAGAATGATGATAACCAAAAAAGGAAGAAAAAAGCTGTTATTTTTGTCTGTCTAGAGCAGCACGGGTTTGAGTTGAACGTTGAAGGGGCATAAGTGCCAAATAATTATGTGTGTACAGTCAGTACGCTGAAAGTTTTTAAAAGAAAAACTCGGCAACACACTTCATGAGTATACAGTACACAGTGAAGTAACCTAACTTGAATTTGCACATTAAATATAGGTTTACTATAAATAAAAGTGGCAGAAGAAGAAGGAATATAAATGAAAGAGAATAAAACAAAAAGAAAAGTTTCTTGGTGGTACATGTACAATACCCATTTTCCTAGTTTATGCGCGCACACACCAAGGCAAAAAACAAACTATCATACTTTTCTTAACTTTTTTAATTATCGGCTGCCAGCTGACTAAATAATATCGACCGAAATAATAATGATAATGACATTCCACTCAAATAATAAAATAAACTGTAGAAAGATGAGTATACATACATACCAAAACTCACAGAGAACATCTAGAGATCTATTCATTGATAATGGCATGACTTCCACCACCACCACCACTGCCACCACCTTACAAACAATTTTAGACAAAAACGGTTTTCGACATTTTTGATAGGGTGTCATTTGGTCCCTTCATAATATACGCTTTTTCGTTGTCAATTCTCTGCTCTAGATTAAGATTGTGAGATGACGATCACAATTCCACATTCTCTTTGCTTCTTTCCTCTTTGATGAAAAGGTAGTTTTGGATTGATTGTCAGCAAGAAAATTTCTGTTGTAAAAGATGAGTGAAAAATTCCGGTGAGGTATTTTTAATCAACATTCAATTGTTCCCTAGCGCCACAGCGGAGTATTGAATGAGCTTAATTTTTCCCCTTCTCTATATTCCTTTTATATGATTTTGAAAATTGTTGAAATGTTTGTGACTTTCATCATTTATATAAATACGTTGTAAATATGAAGCATGTATACTTTATGTGCATTACCATGAATATTTATTCCAAGTAGACTAACTGTCGAGACAAAAACATTTTAACGAGAAGGAGAAAACAACACGTACAAAATTTTTGTATAAGCATACTACCTTGCTTTATATTGCTGCACCCCCCTGCATTATTGTGAAACAGTACAAAGAAAGTTTTTTAAAGGAAAAGTTTAATGAATGAATATACCAAGTTGACTAAACTAAAAAGTAAAAGAGATGAGAAATACATTCATTCTATTTGTAATGCTACTTTCTATTGTTATGTTTTTGTGCATAAAAGTTTTAAAGGCAAGTTTTGTGGCACAGTACCATCTCATGATGACATCGTATCACATTGTATTGCCAAGCCAACTTGTGTAGGAAAATTTTCCAAGCAACCTTTAAATATGTGTGAGTATATACCACAACAAATATTGATCTTCCTTTTTCTTTTGTTAACAAAACTGAAAGAAGAGTGTATGCGAGAAAGAGAATTAAATAAATAACTTGTTTCAAGCTTTCAAGCCGGTGAACTGGTGACTTTTACGCCGAACCAAACACCACCACCATACAGTTAAATATGCAGTATGAAACTGTTTTTTCGGGGGACAAAAGAAGAAGTATTTTCTTGAAAATCCGAAAACATGTTTTAAGCTTTTAGTGAAATGGAGAATACACATCTTGTTCTCGGTGATGCTATGCTGTGTACCGAAACATTGAAGAAAGAAAGAAAGAAAGAAAGAAAGAAAGAAGGAAAAAGCTAGATTGATCTTTGTTGCTGATCCAGTTCAGTATACCGGGCAAGCAAGTTAGTATAATAACTTTGTGTCCTTGATATTTGGCTGTTGCGTTGCGATATGTTTTATTTGATTGGATAGTGTAGTACTATCACAAGGATTACTAGTTTTCTAACCAAGATCAACTAAGAAAAACACCCATGTTTTTCCCAGGATTACACACATTTTCCCCTAATAAAGCCTCGTGACTCAAGCTTCGTGAGGAACTCTTTGGTGATCTACTAGAAACCAAGTTACTTTCCATTTTGTCCCTTACACAAATAACAAATACATGTATATTTGTTTTTTGTGTTTACGCTGTTGCGTAATGTTATTTGGTTGATAGATGTATTCACTTAGTATCAATTTTCTTCATCGTTATCATCAGATAAACAACTGCATTACTCAACACACAGAAAGCATAGTAGCATGTCTTTGTAATTCATTTATGTATGCAAACCAACTGCAAATATTGTAAGGTTCGTCATGTCATCATGACGCTAATGAAGGATACCAGAACGACGAATGTATTTGTCCAAAAAAGGTATAATGGAAATGGTACATGTCATACCATACCAGCCAACAAAATTCTCTTGACTTGGAAATATTTGCTGGATACTTTATGAGATGGATGCGGAAATTTGAAGATGTTCCATTTTCTTGTGAGGTCTGCATTCTAGTCTCTGTTTTATTTACTTAGATCGATCATAGAACAACCCAGTATATATTTATTTATAAGGACAAGGGACTACGTTGTAAGTTTGTGATGTACTATGTGTCATAGTCATAAAGTGGCACTGATCGTGAGTTGTCTGTCTGTAGAAAATGCTGTGGGAAAGTTTCCCTGATTTTTTGCTATCAGATTTACTGAAGGAATGACAGACGGCCAGGAACAGAGATAGACAAGAGCTACGTACACATTTTGACCTAATCAGCGAGAGAATACATGGAGCTTTTGCCCTGCTCAAAGTTACATCCTGAGAAAATAGATAATAATTTACTACGCCAAACTATTTTCTAGTCAGAAAGAATACAAAAGCTGCCAGTTTTGCCAGTCCATTCCCAGGAAAATTATTATGAATGCTAGTTTGTATGAAGTATATTATTTGTATGAAGCCAACAAAAAAGACATGAGAAAGGAAAATAAATGTTGAGTAATAATATATTATATTCTAATGTATATTTCCTTGTTAGTTTTGTAACAGTAACGGAGAAAGTTTTGCACAAATCTTGAAATTGACGACAGGATGGATTTTAGGTACCTCTCACACAGATGTCTTATACCGATCATAGTTAATCTTGTATAGGTATACATACTTTTGGGAATGGGAAATAGGAATGGGATAAATAGTACATGCATGATGATTTTTGCCCTTGTCCAAAAAATAATCTAATTCACAGCAAGCAAACTTGCTAATCTGTTTTTCAACTTACGCTTCTTAATTAACGCAGCATTTAGTCAGCTTGTTGTGACAAGCTGTTTCCTTAGATCAGAATCAGTGGAATCGTACGTAGTTACACTACCACCATGCCTACCACGCAGGATATTATATGCTGATCATGATTAGATATGCATGTAAATACAGTATAGTGCACACTGTAAACATAATATATGGTATTTAGTCATTGGTGGTGTTAGTGACTAGTGATGATCATGACGATGATGACGACGGTGACATGGGCCATGTACTACCATCAAAGGAAGTCAACTCTCATAATTCAGTGCCTGACTTCCAAAGTAACAGGCTCTTGTTTACCCAGCTGTTTTCCTGGACACGTTCTACATTTTCCAGGAAATTACCATGAGTATGTCAGCATGCAAATTATCTTATGACATAAATTGCACCAGTATCTTGATCTTTTTAATTATCCAATGTAGTCTAAAAGAGTAAATCAAATGGGTAAAGTAGTGAGACTCTTTCATCTATCAAGAATAATATTATGAGGGTGTTAGGCATGTCAATATCAGTATACAGTACTTATGATCCGTAATACATTTAAAACATATACATATGGATAGATGTATAAGTGATAACGGTGTACACGAATGTAATGGCGATAATATGATCTTATTACTTTGTTCTAGAACAATCTAGAGGCTAAAAGAGACTTTCAAAAATTTCGATAGCTGTACATTACGTCCTAAATCCTGACTGTAAAAGGAAAGTACGTTTTATAGGGGCTACGTGAGACGCTAGTAAAAAATACTTCTAATTAGGAGAGTTAAACATTTAATACATTTTTGATGCTTAGGCCAACTAAGGGAGAATTGGGTAAACAAAATAAGATAAAGAACACAAAAAGGTACACGTCGACATCGTATCGGGCACGGGCAACGACCTACCCTACATCCATGTGATATTATTGGGTATTCGGTTGGATGTTGGATCCACACAAAAAAATATACTTGACTTTGTCTTGACAGGGGATACCAAATAATGTGTACAGTTTCTTTCTTCTGAAATCCTCCCAACCACCCCATTTCCCTTACCATTGCTAAAAACACTGCTTGCGATTTTGCGTTCCTAATTTTTGCACTGATATGGATGTACATACGATACACACAAATAGAAAATCAGTTGTCATATATAGTCATACATTTTGTGCGTGTACGTGCCCCATGATGTTTTGGTGTGACGTGGAGTTATGCTTTAAACGATGATGGGACTGGGATTGCTGAAAATATCATAGTTCATCATCATCTTCATTCCTTTGCTAAGTAGCACCTGTTTGTCCAGCAGTCCGTAAAAACCATTACTGAAGAAACTGGTGACATTTTAGAATGATTTGCCCTTTGGTTTCTAGAAGTAACTAAAAATGCTCATATGGCTATTCCCAAATTTCTAAATATTTTCTTGATCATAAGAATGCTGTGAAAGTATCAAAAATTTGGGAACACCAATGTTTGACTTGTACTCTCCCATTTATGCGCTACTTTATTATTATATGTTATGTTATATTTTAAGAAGAGAAATCAGAACGAAAAAAACTATCCCTGTACTGAAGCTTCCTCCGTTGCAGCTACCATTTTAGCAGTCTAATTGAACTATTTTGGCAAATAACGCTTCTTACAAAGTAGAAAATAATCAGTACGCTGTCGACTTCCGGAGTTGCCTGCTGTTGTGCAGTTAAAACCAAAGGGCGCTTGTAATTCAAGTCCAGTTTAAAAAATTAGGAAAATCTTGGAACAGTTTATACGAAGAGTACAGGTATTTATCTCTTGTTGCTTGTGTATAATTAAAATTAACATTGGTTGTTACAGATGGGTCATCCTAGTAGTGTAATATGAAGATAACTTTCTAACTTAATTTTACTTGTGTTTTGTCCGTTAAAGTTTAAGAATGGAACGCACATTAATCACAGTATATCGGTGTCCTACTTGCGACTTAAGATTGGAAGGAGAAGATGAATCGAATGAGCATGAGAAGAAGCACGGACATAAAGTCAAACGGACGGAGATCATTATTGTGCCACCTAGAATCACTGGATCCCGTGGTTTTAATTTGAAGTGCGTTACAGTAGGAGCACCAGCAGAGGCTCAACAAGGAACTGGAAATATTCGACCTCCTCCTCAAAGTAATATGTTTGTACTGACAGCAGGAGGTCAATGTGTTCGTCACCGAGTTCAAACTCTTCAGGGTCAACTAATTGGAGCCACAAAACAAGTAACTGCACGAGTTCCTGGTCCCCGACCCGTAGTTTTTTTCTCTAAAGCCTCAGGAGCCCAGGGTTCACCACAACAAATGCCAACTGCTGAGGCAACGGTGGAGATCCATCAGGTGGATGAAACGGTGGAAAGAGAAGAGGTGGTGCAATACGAAGAAACAGTGGAACGACAAGAGGTTCAAGTAGAACCTCAGGAGGCGGGCAGTTCTGGTGTAAATCAGGAGAAACCATTGACCGAACCACAACTGGAATTTATTCGAAACAGTTCCCAAACTGCAGGTGGAGGGAAAGCTCCAACTAACAAACGGGTTTTACGTCCGGTCAGATCCAATCCACTGAATAGCAATAAGGGTAATGCAAATTGAATGATATGAAGTTTTTTCTATTAGCAAATTGTAATTTAATTTAATTTTTCATTGACAATATCGGAAACTTGTTTTATTTAGGTGGACGAAGGAATTTTTCCTAGATTTTTGGATTTCTGTTTGTGAAACGTTGTAAGTTTGCACAGATGTAATTATTATAAACTCCTAAAAAATTATCAATATAGGAAGAAAATTAAACCAAAAAGTGTGTGTGATTATTAGTGTAAAAATACTTCAGACTTGATACAATGAATGTTAGCGGTTGTAATGGGAGTAATGTCACTTTGTATGAATGTTTTTTTTCATTCAATCGTATTCGTTTTATAAAGATTCATCAAGAAAACTTCAATTCAATAGCAATAATATAATGTTTGTAGTTGATTTTAAAGAAACCTTTCATTAGTTATGAAATTTATCTACACGCAAGTAAATATAAATGGAGGAAGGTGAGTTCAGAAAGAGGTTTAAGATTGAATAAGCTTCAATTAATGAGTAAAAGATTGACATTTTACTTGCACATAAATACTTTTTTGGTTTCTGAAATTGTTATATTTAATATTAGCAATCTCATTTTGTACATATTTTATGGAAAAAATAATACAAAGGCAAAAAAAATCAATAAAAGAAAAAATCCAAAAAAAAACTAATGATCGAGTAAAAATTACTAAAGTTGCATCGCTACAAACAAACTGATTAAAACTAAATATTGTCTGGCTTGTTTGAGAGTAGAATTATTTTCATCAGACTTTCTTAAAGCGTATGACACACAAGTATGCATGCATAACATACATTCAACATACATAAAGCATTTCACAAGAGATCTAAAGCATACGTTCGGGAATACCACTGCACTGACGTCTAGGTGAAATAAAGAAATTAAAATTTCTGATCATGTCTCTCATTTTTTCGAAGACAGTGGTATTTGGTATTCCTTAGTTAAATATATTCGTAACTGACAAAAATGCAATATAATGTAAAACATGAAGCAAATTAGCTTACTTCCGAACACATAAATATAAAGTCTGACATTTTCAAATAACTTATAGTAGAAAGAATAATAGAAATGAGGGAGAAAAATCTGAAAATAAAAGTGCAGCAGGTCTGACATTACAAAAAGAATATTACAAATTGTATCCCCAAACAAAATGTATTCTATTACTTACACAGCACCATCATAATCCCCTACTTGTCATGCTAAAGTATACAAAATTCCATGTTTGAGTCAGATTGAAAATAATAATATGTAAATATTCTCCTCCAGTTCTATGTACAACGCCTAAGCTCAATATACACGGTAATTTTGCCTTATCGTCTTGTTATTCCAGCAATCGTTGAATAAAATGGGAATCTGGCTTTTCTGTCGATTGAACGATTTCTTTTTCCTTGCTTTTTTTGTACATTGGGTTGGGTGGCGTGATAACTTAGCAATTATACATTATCTTCAAGTATGTGAGTTAAAGGCTGAAACTGGGCAAGTAAACGTTTTTAAGGGAGCTGATTTCGAATCTGAGGTCAGCTTTCAGATTTGAAATACTACGTCATTGGGAAAGCGCGGGAAACCTTACTTCTTCGAGTTTTGAGTTGAAACTCAGTTTATAGAGGTAATTGATGACGCAAATTACGAATCTGAGGTCAGTTTTCAAATTCGAAATACTACGTCATCGGAAAAGCGCGGGAAACCTTAGGTCTTCGAATTTTGAGGTAAAACTCAGTAGATACATATAATTGGAGAAGCGCATCTCTTTTGCCTTTTACCAAGGGTTTATAGGTCAAGGGTTCCTTATTTCATGGCTTTAAGCCATGAAACTGGCCTCTTTTCTAGTAATCCTATAAAACGTCAACCATTTTCGTAGATTCTGTAAACAGATCCAAGTCTCCAGATGAGATAATATTGCAAGCATGCAAAAAATGCATTGAAAATTATTACAACAAACCAGACAAGAAAACCGATCTACCCTAAAATTGCTCATATGAAAGGCAAAATTTCCAATTCCTTGCTGGTAATCAAGAAAGCTAATTAGGTGATGACTTGTATTTGTCCATGCCAAAATGACAACGGTAGGCTGGCTACTCAAAAAGAAGGATTGTCTAAGGTTATGTATCACTAGAAGATGGTCAACATTGGCCTCTATCATACGGCTTTCCTACGATTGAGGCCATGTATTTTTTGTGTATCATTTCGTATTCGGAGCTCGGAGCTCTCCAACTTGACAAGTAGACTGGAAATAAGCAGGTGTTCAATTACATAAATACTGCAAAATACGCATAAAACAAAATAAGAAGCAATATTTGCGAACTTAACAAATTGTTTACTAATTTATCACTATCACCAAATGTCATTCTATGCATGGTTGTTTTGCATCATGCATGCACCTTGCATGCGCAATATTCACTTTTACTAATCAATGGAAAAATACTTTCAAAACTTTCACGGCAAAATTACGGCACAAGTTTGGCAAAATATTTTCCTCGTTTGTTCTGCATTTCTTCCAAAAATAGTATACTTCTAACAAAGACGTAAATACATAATGACTTATGCAACTATTTTTGTGTTGCAGTATTCTGTGTGTAAACCCATGAAACTTCTGGGGCGAAACGAGCCTATAGCTATATACAAACCATTAAACACAGTGCACAAACAAATGAGAATCCTATAACTAATTTATTATTATTATTACCATTCCCCGAAAAAAAGTTTCCATGTTAGATGTAATGGATTTAAAGGACGAATAAAAACACTGGAATAAAACTTGCAGTAATATTTATGCAAATCCTGATCTTTTTGAAGACGAGCACACTACTGACTTGACTTGGACTAGTATAAAACGCACCAGCAATTTCCTCAATGTCCCATTATCATCATCCCCTTCCTCCTCAAAAGGAACTACTCTCGTGTTTTTTTTGCTACTCACATATTCTACAAATACTACGTACTTGTAAATTTTCATTGGATCTCGAATATCTATCTATCAGAGAAAAATAAAGAAGGAACTTTTGAATAAAAAACTTTTTTTACAACTGTAGAAAAATCTTATAACTGAACACAGAGAGAAGCATTTCAAATTATTTATGGTAATCCTGTCACTAACAAACTAACTCTTCTTTTTTGCTAAAAAAAAGTCGACTCAGATGCATCGTGTAACAATCCATCCTGTTGATAAAAAGGCATGAAGGAAAAAGTAGAAAATTGATGTGTACAAAAAAGTAGACTCAATTGCTTCTGAAATAAAACTTTTTTCCTACAAAAAAGACCTTCTTCAAGGCTGATGTGAAAAACCACTATCATCTTATCATCCAATCCAAAAAAAGAAGAAAAAAATCTTTGCATATTATAATTTACTACTATCAATCTTTATTTTCTCGTTCTCTTTATTTCTAAACTTAATAAGGAAGTCAACAAAAATATCAAAAGCATGATGATTATATTACATGGAAAGAAGCATACCTATTTGTACTCATTAAATTTATTACAGGAATGGGAATATTATGAAAACCAACATTATCCAGAAAACCATTACAAATAAAGAAGGAAAGTATTCCATGTGATGTAAATTCCAGTGAAAGGAACGATTCTAAATGAAACAAGCTTTATACTTATGTGATATGTAGTATTTGTTTTGGTTGGTGCACATTTTTATCGATATTTATTTCAAGGACGAATGGGTAGTAACTTATTTATTGGAGAAAAGTCAAATTATAATGGGAAGTCTAATGATTTCTTAGCATGCCATGATTTTCAAAAAAGGAAAACGCCTTTTATCGCAGATATAACTGTTATGCATGTATTTTATTTCAAAGCATGTGTATCAGTGCATACTTCGTATAATTTGTTAACAAATTCAGTTTCTCACATTGCTCTTGTCTTGTAACTATTTTAAATTCCAAAAGAAATGCAAAGCTTAAGGATGTATAACATAGGTACAACGTTACAAGGTAGAGTTGTTACTTTGTTTTTGTCAGCAAACTGGGAAAACTATCATTTAGATTTTAAACTATATCAAATGGAAATGCAACATAAAAATATAAAGCTATGTACATTTTTTCAGCGAAAATTTGTGACAAATCAATAAGGATATGCGGTAATGATGACTTTCATCATCAATGATACGGGTAAACCAAATAAACTTTTTTCTTTCAAAGTAACTTCCTAGTTTTTTTTTCTGGAAACTTCTAAAATATGTTTGTGTTATTTAATATAACCAATACTCACTATCCAAATCAGTTGTATTATTGTATGCCTTTGATGGATGAAAAGGGAAAAAGTTTAGCATGATTTATTTTCTTATAATGAATACATCTGGTATAAATTTTCTTCTTTTTAAACTTGCAGTTACACAAGTCACCAAAACTATGTTTTTTCTTTAGAAGTTGTGTATATACCATGTGTATCGAAAAGAAAAATATCAATTTCACACACAGTATTAAGATTATAAAGTTTACGCGTAAAATACAAACTGGTGGCAGTACTAGAATTCATTCCCTTTGCTTTTTATTGATAAAATGAAAGGAATGGAAAAACTATGTACATCATATGAACTGTTGTAAAAAGGCTGATAGGTCAAATGAGAAAGTTTTGACGAGAGGTTTGGAACGAGAGGTTTGGAACAAAAAAAAAGGGTTTTAATAAAACAACAGAAAGTAGCGAAACTGCAGCAAGGTTAGCGTTGACATCAAGAACGAGCCAGAATATTCACTCATTCATTTATATAAAATTTAGGCTCCATAATAGCTTGGGAGGATATATACAACTTTAAGATTATAATATATATTAGATCTATAATCTTCTAGAATTCTTATATGGCAACTGAAATGCACTTATTTTGACAAACAAGATATGAAAGTTCCCTTGAAGTATTTTTGTAGCTGGAGGCATTTAATAACATCAATATCATATCAACCACCAACATCCTGGCTTTTATCTACTTGTCTCCTCTTAGCTTGCTTCGAAAGTAGTATTGACAGAAAGAAAATCTGGTTGAGTTCTTCAAGATTTTTACTCTGAAGAGCTGTGCAGTAATGGAAAAGGGCACACACAATAACTGATCGAAAGCTCGTGACACTTGGATGTCTAATGCTTAACGCATTCACATGCATATCTACTTTTTGTGTAGAAATATGTAAGAAAGGGCAGATAAAGAGCAGATTGATAGTTAAGCTGAGTTTATTTTTATAAGACCGTGCGTATACATAACTTAATACACTCTAGCATGGTCGAATGAAGATAAGTGCATTTTTGAATAAAATAGCTCAAGTGGTCCGGAAATGAATTACTCTTTGCCTACTTTAATTGACATCACATTGTTAACATCAGATAAATGTATTAGATTGAAGAATAGTCCATCAGTTTCAATTTTAGGTTGATGTGGAACACATTTGTCTGACCCCAGAACAGTTGGTTTTTCTAACAATAAAACACTTTTAAGCTTCAAAATACAAACTTTTGTCGTCTTTACTAGTTTCATGAGATTCCCTGTTATCAAAAATACTTCCATTAGATTTAATTGCTCCACATCAATTTTTCAAAAGTGACAATCCGTTGAAACTAAATATTTATACTCATTAAACCACGACAACTAACCATTATCCAAGCCGAAAGAAAAATTGGGATTGTTGACAAACCAATCAGCGTATGAAATGCATTTGTCAGTTTGGTCATTGTAAAACATTTTTCATCCAAATCTCATCATCCTGACCTTATTATACTTCGCCTCACCACTCAAGTTACGTCATAAAAATTCATTAAATTTTCATAATCTACTGTTACTAGAGCAACACAAGCTGTTAACCTACTTCCGGATTTTTTTTTTCTAAAACGCACTCTACAATGCACTTTGTCCCTTGATTTTGATTCTGTTAAACAAAACAGAATAGCTATAGCTTGAACAAAAAACTTCAAAATACGCACACATACTTCTTCTTGTAGATAAAAATGCTATTCCATTTTCATCTTCCTTCTCGGTTTCACCTTCTAACTTGACCTGATATTCAGTCCTTTCCACTCAAGGTAAAGGTAGGTTGATATGTTGATGGGGGTCGGTCGGTCGGTCGATCTTTCTTTCTTTCGCTTTTTTCTTCTTCTGAGAAGCATGCTACACTCACAACTCACACAAAGAACGTTTTTCATGATATTATTATGTACTCTCATCTCCCTCGTGTAGAGTGCACAAGAAGAACATTATTCTGAACAGCATTTTCCTACTGAACTCTCAAGTGCTTCCTTACTTTCTTTTTTCCTATTTTCCCCGACGGCGGCATTCTAACCTTCTTTCTACTTACAAACATAAATATTTGTTGAGTAAAGAGAGTGAAGAGAGAGAGAGAGAGAGAGAGAAATTAGAAAGAAAGTAGCACATGCATAGCATCATGCACACACATGTATATATTTTCTTCTTTGTAAAAAACCTTCTTCTCCGCTGCTTCTTTATTGCATAGATATTTCTAGAGAAATGTCTTACCTAACAAGAATTATTACCACTTTTTATGGAAAAGAGGAAGAAAGGAAAGAAAACAGAGAAAAGGACAAAGAATATTCTTCAGTGCTGACGACGAGAAGAGAAAGTCATTCCATAAGAAAAAAAAGTAAAAATGGAATACATATATTTGCATTTGGAATATGTGCGTTATGTGATGTGTTTCAACTTTTTAAAACGATCTTCCCTTTGTAAGTCTCTGTCTCACTTTCACCGTTTATTATTTTGTGTAATAATAAATATGCATTCAGCATCCGCTAACGGTAACCATCTGTTATATTTCCGTTGTTTTTTTTATTCCTCGTTATTATTATTCTTTACATGTACATCACATTACTTTTAAAATATAAACGGGAACTTTTTCACTGACTGAACATGTTTGTGTTATTATTCCCTAGAGTGGAAAACGTAAAAAAAATAACGTTAAAATTTTCTGCAGTTTTTTATTCTGTTCTGTCATTCGCATAAGCATAAAAATAATATGAGCACTATGGCACAATACGGTAAAATACATGTTCAGCATTAAGTAAATTTTGTTTTGTATTATCATTAAACCACAAATACATAATTTTAATGCACATCCTTTAAATTTATGTACTGTGATGAGAGCAAGTATGCAAACTTTATTTGTTCAGTTTGATGACCATGATGACAACGAGAAGCAACCACAAGACAGTAAACCAAGTACTTAAAGCCAGTCAATTGTATTTTGGCTGTAAAGTTAGCTCACTGAAAAATTGAGTGATAAACCGTTGTTCTCTGATCTGTTATGTATCATTATTGACGATGCAAAGACTGGCGACATAACAACAGACGAAATAGTTTTTAAGCCAGTTTCCATCTGTCTACATAATAATAATGCCTCTGATAGTATTCTGATGTTGTGTTCATTTAAACGTGAAAAAATTTTCCGGAGTCCTGTTACTATCGCCATTATTGTCATCATCATCATCTCCATCGTCTCATTTCCGGAGGACTGGTCGTAACGTATATAACATATTTTTATTATCGGGCATGAAAACAAGCTTAGAGACTAGTTGAATTTTTTCCTCTTGGAACGTTTAACTTGCTTATATTTATTCCCATGCCTGTGTCCCGTGAATCCACATTACTTTTTATTGGGTTTCTGTACATAGTTGGCTAAGAAAGTAAACTGCCAAACATATAGGGCAGTTATTCAACTGAAAGAAATAGCAAAGGCATTTAAAACTTTTTAGACTTTTCAAGTAAAATAACAGCCGTAAAAATTATGTTTGTTTGTTTTTTAGTTTCCATTAATAAACGTTATTTCTACTACTTATTTTATAGAAAAAGCAATCTTCCAAATGCTCTTATCCAAATCGAAACACCACAAGCCATAATAAAAGCAATTATTCATTACAATAACCAGCCATCAAACTACAAAATAATGAATGCATTAGAAAAAGTCATTAATCTTGTTGCTCCAAGCGACAAAAACCAATACTTTTGTTGTTAATGCGCCTGAATGGTTTCTACGGCAGTAAAACGTGTTCATGTACAAAATATCTTTAAAAAAGAATAAAAATTTTACTAAAAATTATGACGTTCATAATATTATCGCCATAATTCCAACAAAAACTACAATATCATTTTCTCTCTAGTGGCAGTGGTAACATGGTTGTTTCTCATTTAATAACGCATCACATTAATGGCCCATCACAAACTCACCATATTAAAATACATGCATGACATAACTATGTAATTTCAAATTTACTACTTGTGTGTGTCTGTATTTTGTAGACATTGTACAACAGTACGTTTATAATAATAACACATAGTTCTACTAAAAATGGCAGTAATTGTCAAGTTTTCTGTGAAGAAGCTTGTTTCAAGTCGCTTAAAATGAGCGAAGAGGCAGCAGCGGGAGGAAATTGCAAATTTTACTACAGATATCCATAAAAAGGATTCACATGTAAATCCACTACACTACATGGCTATCATAATGTATTTACACACACACACACACATACACATTATCATGGAGAAATGCTCTTAAAACTTGAAGGAATTTTGTTGGAAGCAAATAAGAAGCTAGCAGAGAGGAGCCATGAAACGAAGGAGAACGGGAGTATGAGTGAATCCTCCCATAAAACTCCATTTACTCTTCCCCCGCTGTTGATACTCTTCTCCCCTTCATTTAAATAAAAAGATGGGAATTTTCACTGCAAAAAAAGGAAGAACGAAACGATCAAGTTGCGAAATGTAAAATGAGCTGGTTTTATGGTGCAATGTGATTGTTTATTCATTCCAACACCAGGCCAAGGATAACCAATGTTCCATAAATGCACTTTAACTAACAGAGAGTATATTATGCAAGCACCTGATAACCTTTTTAGTGAGATACTTAAATTTTAAGTTCACAATTTTACTTCACAGTAAGGCTCTCTGGTGAGTGGTTTACCAATATGTATGAATATATGGGAATGTAGCTAGGTGTAATACCCGGGTATCATTATTGGTTTCATTTGGTTTGTTAGTGTGTTTGTGTTTCTTGGTAAAGGCGCAATTTTCTAATTAAATGGTTACAGAAACAAGAGAAGATGGATTCTAAATTTGTTCTTTACTTAATTTTAATATTTTTTACTGCATTCAACATAGTTAGCACATTAAGTAGTCAAGGTAAACAAGAATACTCACAACTATAAATGCAATACCATTATAAAAAGCCAGTAGTTTCTTGCGAAATATCTTGATAACCCTTTGCAACATTCACCATAATAATGTTTCGAAATATTTGAAATGCTCAAGATATGAAGACTGTTTAAATTACAAGTTGTAAAACTATAGTTCATCGTGCAGACCAGACCTGTAATATTAAAAAGAGAAAGAAACGACAAACCTTCACAACATTCTCTCCACACACAAGTTATTCTCTGGCAAATGTGCATAGTTTGAAACCTTTAATGGCTGTAATGCAAACTATTGCTAAACCGCGTACACATTACAGCAATAAAGTACCGGTGGTCTACTTGAGAAATGTGAGTAACTAACTGACTTATTACTTTAGAAAAAGACCTAAGAACTACAATAAATTTAATACAAAAGCACAAAAGAGAGCTATTTCTTCTTCCTTTCACTATCACCACAATACAATGAGTTATCTTCAAGGGTATATATATATGTGTAACTGTATGGCGAAACCACTTCATATTGTTTTATAAGCACCGCTATTCACACTGTCACGAAAACTTCCTCTTTCCTCTTTACACAAATCCAAGAGACTTCCAAAATAGTATAAATGTGTTTATGTCTCTCTCTGTCGTCATGAAGCATTGCAAATTGTAAAAGGAAAAGTGTAGACAAAAAATATCTATTGTCTCCGTCTCGTAGTATTAATAACTTGGTTTATAGAAACAATGAAATATAATGCAGTTCTTTTGTAGAAACATTAATAATAGGACAAACAAGTGGAGTAAAAAACCATGTGTATGTGAGAATCCTACAGCAGAACTAGAGCGTATACAACATTTATTTCCCAAATTGTCGGTCATGTATTTTATTCATAATATGCTTTTTATAGCACAGCTATATATTTTTAGCAACTAGTTGGCAATCGTTCTCTTGATGGCGGTGCGGTAGTGGTGAAATTCAAAACATTTTCGTCTTATTTCTCTCATTTTCTCATCATCAAACACTTTGCATGCCTACATATTTTAATTTACAAGGCATGGCAATAAAAACAGCATTTTACCGTTTCCAAAGAAATTAGTAAAATTCTCTGTGTTAAAGTTAATCCACACCACCACACAATGAAGTATTGAGTTGCACAAAAGAACGGTGAAAGGAAGACTCAAATATCTTTCGTGAATGTAAACCATTTTTATTACACAGCATTGCGTAAAGGTATTAGGTGATCGTGTTCCACAAATAAAATAATAAAAGGGTTTATAAAAACATTCGTCAAGGTTATTTGTGTAATATTGCCATTGTGTAAAAAAACGAGCATTTATAGAAGTGAGTAGGTTAAAAAATCTATGAGCTTTTTTTAGTTGGGATGGTGGTGGATGATGGATTTCTAGTCTTTTTTTGGTATCAGTACACAAAAATATGTATGTATATTGTGTGTATTAAGAGCATTCGCTTTCATTCGAGTGTAAAAAGAGTGAAAGCTGAAAAGGTCATTAGTTCCAATGGCATAATGTCAGTTGAGTGAAGAGTTTCATCCACAGTTACCGCGAAGAGAACCACGACAAAACGTGTTGTAAAATGGTTGCGTTACAGCTGCATTCTAATCTTTTCCCATATATTCTCTCCTACTGATGCCACTACAGCTGCTGTGCAAAAGTGACGACGGAGTATATCTCGGAGTGCGATTTATATAACCTGTATACTATATTTATGATAAAAGGGTGGAAAAACAAGGAAGAGAAATAGCAGACTCGGAGAACACCGTGAAATTATGCCATTTAACAAGAAAACCGCAAAGTCAGTTGGAGATCTTTTCGCTTGTTGAGATGTGTCACCGTCGTTTTTCTAGGGTAGGTTTGAAATGTCACAGGGAGACAGGACAAGAGGAAGGAGTAATTGTCCTCCTCCTTGTCGACATCCAGACCAGACCAGGGAGATATGGCAAGGTAAAGAGAAAAAGATCCGCAACCGACATTCCATCACACTCGCATCACATCAGCAGCGCATACAGACAGAGAAAATCCTTTTTAGGCTTTTCTCTCACTATCCTTTCTATCAGGTGATCATCTAAAAAAGAAGGAAATCTTGCTGGTGGAGGGAAAACAGCATGTGTGTATTTCCTGATGGTGTCTAGTTGACATGGTTGATGCAATACATCAAGAATTAAAGAGCGCATATAGTATCCAAAGCAAATGGAAATGCTCACGGCATTTGGATTAAAGAGGTTTCCCACTACTTAAAACCTTGCCGTTGGATATTGTCCACATACTTACACATGTGGACATCGTTACCATTTTAATTTTTTTATATAAAGGATGTAAGTACTTACATAACAAATATTTATATAAGCATACATAATACATGGCAGGGCTAACATTTGTGGAATCCCTACCAAAAAAAATCATTGTCTGACTAACTGGTTGGGAGAATGCTGCTCATGCATATTTTAATATGCCGCGGCTTTTCTTCCGCGCTAGCGCACCCATTATCATCATCATTATTATAGTGCTAATATAGTAGTGCCCTGCCAATGGGCATTGGGCATAATGATCATGTTTTCATGCTATTATCCATCGCAGTGTTACTTCTCCAAAAATATGTACATAAAACCATATGGCTTTCAAAGGCACACACAATTACATATCGCACGATGAGGACTACACCAAAAACATTCATTTTTAGCTAAATTATCAAGTTATCTCACTTTGTTCCGCATCTTGAAAAGACCATCCTTTGCCACTGCCACCACCACACCATCAAAATATTTTAATATGCATACGGCATGTTTCGTAACTGGTTCAAACTGTGACCTACACGACGACTGCACAAAGAAAGGACATGAATTGCCTTGCTTTCCCTTGTTTGCGTATACCATGCAGTGGAACATGACTAAAAGAACAAGTGAAAAAATGAAAAAGACAGGAGAAGTACCCTGAACCGGCCAACTTTGTAAATGTGAATATTACAT
>JAQIWN010000535.1:0-31446 GCA_034699025.1 Entomobrya cf. arborea Gr-Col-00668 | reverse complement strand
AATGCATAATGAATAAACCTCAGCATCATAATACTTTTTTACTTCTGCTGTTGATGCGTAAAAAGTAAAACCACCTCTACGTAAAATAAGCTTTAAACTGTACGTAGCTTCAAGGGGTGTGTGGTGTGTATCACTTTCTCTTTGAAGCCAAATATTAAGCGTATATTTTGTACTCGTATGAAAAGTGTAAGGTAGTGTAAAAATTGTGGAAGCGTAAAAGGGACAATACTTAAAATAAAACTCCATCGATGCGGCGTTCTTTCGTCCAACAAGAAAAGTGATGCATGGTAATGCCTTCATGAAATCCCATGTGAATTTTTTCGGTTATTCGGGACATTTTTCTGTACATATTTCATAATGGATGGAATGAAGAAACGAGTTTATTGCATTTTTTTAAGTATAAAAATATCCTAGTATTTCAAAATGCAAACACGTTTAAATGGAAAAGAAGGTTTATAGTCAGCATAGCGGGACATCTTTTAGGTATCAACCATTTATTTAAGCGCTGCACAAAAATAATATGCAATACATTTAAAAAGTTTACGTTTAGTATTTACAATAACAGTAAATTTCACTTAAGTTATGATAGAAAGTGAATGTGAAGCTCAGAAAAAAAGTTTAACGTAGAGATACCTTCAAAACAAAACAACTGACGGTGGTACATATTGGATAAATGAAATTGGATGGATTAGATATTTGGAAAGAAATTAGGCCTGTTACTGTTACAGCCACTCACTCCGATACATTCACAAAATGGCTTTCCTATGCATACAATGTTGTTCCTTTTAGCCTTAAGGTTAAAGCCAAATGGTTATAAAACAAGTCAATGAAATGTGATGTGCATAATATACAAAATGACAAGACGATCTATTAAAAATGCAAACAAAAACGTTCTCTTTTAACCATTGTTTTCTTACAAAATGAATGGAATGTGCTTCATAATAAATATTTAGATTTTATAAACTGCATCGTTGAGGGCATAAAAAGTTCGCTCTCACTCCGCGTATAAAACTAGGACAAGGCCCTAGCCATAAAATAGTGGCATTATTTTTAAATATTAAATGAGTAACATGCCTCCCTAGACTATCAGACCAATTGTTTTTTGTGTAGCACTGAGTCAGGGACACTGAAAAACTTTGAATAATAGATTACTTGTATTTTCTTGGCTGTAGTCATTTTAGTACTAAAAATAGACCATAATTGAAGAAGAAAAAAACATTTAAAAAATGAAAATTGCTGGTTCTTATAATCTTCCTGTCCTGTCTTCCAATATGACAAGAAAAAAATATATCTGCATAACAAAAAAATCTGAAACCATACTAAATTTCGGACATTTTTTCTTGTATATTTGCAAATTGATACTCAGGTTTGTATAAACTTTATTATTTGAAAGGGTGGAACACACGGAACGCATTAAAGAGACAACCTAGAATTAATTTTTTATCAAATAGTCATTTTGATTGGGGACATATTGGCTAGCGAGTAAAGTTAACTCAAATCTGCTGATGACAAATTCAAAATTCTTTTGCATTTCGGAGATGTAGATAAAACATGCCATCAGTAAATTATGAAAGGGGGTTTGAATCGCATATGCATAGCCTCTAATAAAACTTTTACTGTAACAAGGCAGAAGGGTAGCTTAAAGGAGAGTTTTGTTATATTTTGTTATGTTATTTTAGGCCATGCATAAAATATGTATTCATTTTGCCATTTTGTTGAAGCCTTTTTTCATGCACTATAATATACTAGTGGTGTATATGTAGTGTGAGCTTAAAACGCAAAAAAAAAACAGCATGAGTATGCTATTTGGTAGAGAGTATAGTAACGACGACCATGAAACACCTGAGCCAAGTAAGAAAAAGTGAAAGCTGGCACTCTCACTCAAAACTATTCAAGATTTATATTATTATTAGACGCCAGTGACTGGCAAATTTAGGTGAATGAAGCGACGTCCATTATTGAACTGAATGAGATGAGACAGTGAAGTAAGTATACATACACATTTATGGGATTCAAAGACGATGAGGAGAAAAGTAGCAAGCAGCAAGGAAAACAAAACCATGTTTCTGTTTAGTTTAGTTTTCTTTCTTAACAACGAGATCTGTCGACGTTCTTGAAAATATGTAGGCATTTTTAAATGACAGAAGAAATGGTGAGGAGGGGAGGGAAGGAGTACAAACTCGATATTTCAGTGCAGTACAGTATAAAGGTATATGATCAAGATCATGTGAGTATAAGTGCCTACAGTCTAAATAAACAATATAAAGTAGAAAGATTTTTTAAACACGACAAACAAACCAAAGAAAGAAGCTTTAAACATTCTCAAATATTTTTTGCATATCATTTTCATTTACCATTGAATTTTGTATTTCAATTCAAGTACAGAAATGTGAAATCGATCGAAGCCCTAAAATACACTTACAAAGTTATTGAATTGTCACTTTTGGAAATATGAAACAATTTCAGGAAAACGTATAAATTTTATTTTGGATTGTTTGGTACTCTGGTAATCAAATACTTCAAAAATGTTTGGAGTCAATTTATTTTCTTTAAGTTTTTTGCTTTCTCCCCCAGACAGTAATAACGCATTAATTATGTAAACATCCTATTAAACTGATACTTAGATTTTTCCTTTGCTTAGTTCATTGAATGTAATGATCAATAGAGTAGAGCTTCTAAAAACACGATTTTCCTTTTTGTCATTTCAAAAGTCAATTTCTTAAGTCCTATCATTATCAAGAATACGCGGTTAACACTTTCTCACGAGATCAAAATAAGAACATATATCATCATCATCTATTTTTATAACCTTTTCACTCTTATTTCTCCGGGTTTGTAATTAACACAGGACACAGGCATACTTTCTCGGTGTAAAACTTACTTGCATAAAGAACAATTGTAGGCGTTATTCTTATATTCGTCTTATTGAAGACAAAATGTTCAGAGTCATCTTTATAAATCGGTAAGTCTTGAACAAGGGTAATAAGATATGAATTTGCCCATTCAGCCTTTTCTATTCCGCATGATTTATTGCAGCTGTCCAACACATTACAAACGGGAGATTCTTCAAATCGCCCAAAAACTGTCGTTCACTCACAAATTACCTTACACTCTGCTTCCCATTCGTTTGCAAGTTTATAACATGACATTTGGACAAACATATTTCAAGTTGAAGTAACATTTTTAAAAAAAGTGATTGCCAAGTATAGGAGACGCGACTGTTGTGTATGCGTATAAAGCTCTCGTACGTACGCACGAGTAAAAGAACTATGATTTATAGGTGCTTTCACTTAAATGCAACATCTCTTTATAACCATAAAACTATACATTTAAAGATATCTCCAAATCAATGAAACATAAAATTTCAAATATACTTAGGATCCTGAAAGCATAAAACTTTTTACATGTTCGTTCACAGGGATTTTCGCACGAATACATTAGTCCCCCGCATATTTAATCGGATTTGAAATTATAACGAATTTATAATTCCATTTATGAAACATGCTTAATGTATTAACAAGAAAGGCTACGAATTATGTATAATGATGTGATCAAAGGCAAAACATACTCTTTTAATAATAGCCCATCTATTTTTCGTTTCATACAACTGACACCGAAAAAATCTCATTAATGAACTACGCTGCTTATTTTTAATATGGAACCATCCAAATGTAAAAAATAACAGGATAAAATGCTGAAAGTTTTCTCAAACGATTCTAACAAGCACTTGGTATAATAGGTATATATATTTATAATAATAATTTTTCAAACTCATCATTAGCATGTCACGTGTGTAAAGTGGCATTTAAGTTATAACACGTGACATTGTGTGATCAACTTTCACCTATATACATACAACGTATATTATATTAATAACAAATTTCAACTGAAAAATAAGAGCAACAGCTCCTGGTGGCTTCACAATTTTAGTTTTCAAACGAATTTCGTGAAATTGGTCCATCATTGTTGGGTTCTGGAAATTTATCCAGTCTTTTGGCCAAATTTGGGTATAAAAATTGCAGCTCGTACAAAATGGTCTATAAAATTGTTCCCAAAAAAACCTTGACGGATGAATTGTTTTTTAAACCAAGTCTTTCAACCCTCAATTTACGAGAGTGATGCATTATGCGGATGGGTAAAATGACATGAATGAATACTCACAGAATAATTTATCAATTTCTAATGAACTAATGGGGTGAAAGTAAGCGAACATGAAAAAAGTTTCAAGAGCTTGGCTTTTGTTTGAGGGTGGAAAGATTTGTGGTGGTTAAACTTGTGAAATTCTTCATTCAATTATATGAGATGATAGGATGGAAAGAGCAAAGAGTATTTACTTACCGGGAGCATCTTCATTTCCATAATAGAGAAAACCAAAGGAGCCGACACGGTACTGGATTCCAACAACAATAACATTGTTTTCTGCGGCAAGTATGTCCCCGTTGTAAATATCAAGTGTTGCAGTGCCAGCCATGTAGGCTCCACCATAGATCCAGATAAGAATGGGCATATTTGTCTTTTTCGTTTTGGGTACCCACATATTCAAATACAAACAGTCTTCAGAAATGTTGGTATTTGGATTCCACAACATTTCCCCTTTAAAGCCGGGGAAACTTTCAAAAACTTCTTGGAAGCAGGTGTTTGGCTGGCGGGTAGCGTAAAGTGTTCCATTCCACGGCTCTAAAGGAATCGGTTTTTTAAATCTTAGGGGCCCGAGTGGTGGCTTTGCAAAGGGCACCCCCAAATAAACATGAACATCTTTTCCCAGGACGTTCCTCCGAATGCCATGAAGCGTTCCTGTGGTTGTTTGCACCTGGGTTGCGCTATGCCTCTCACGATGAGCACCATTTCTGTGCTGGTTGTCGCCTACAGAGTGAGTAACATGACGAGAGTGGTTTGTTTTTATAAAAGTCCCCGGGTACTGCGGAACACTCTCGACTAATGGAGGAGCCAACACTATCGTAAAAACGATGATGATGCTCGCTACCAAAGTTGTTCTGGGGAGAGTTCCGGCTTGCTCATGGAGAGATGTAAACATCATGTGCAGTGATCCGTAAGAACGGGAGCTAAAACCAGAAAAAAGTACATGCTCTTGTAGTAAAATATTCCTAATTCTTTCTTTCTTGTCCTACAGTCTTACACGAGAATTATATTTCTAACTAGAAATATGGCTTTTCCATATACCATTCTCGGCAATACATTCTCAACATTACAAACGTGTAACTAACCGTCATGCAGTAAAACAAAAATGTGTAGAAAAACCCATTCATGTCAGTAAACTTGACAGCTGGCAAGTGGCATGTCAGGCATTCTAGCATCGCCTCGACATTTCGTATCACGTCCCTTTAATCATCATGAAATTTTCATGGTACACACACACCAGGTATCATAATACGAGTAATATATGATTCACTCAACCGTGCGCCCTTAATGCTTTAAGTGGCCCTACTTTATCCTTTCAAAACTGACAAGAAATTACTCATATGAAATATTTTATCTCTTTTTACAAACTCGCCCATTTTCCATCTGGATAGCGTATCGTGTCGTACTTATTACTGCCTGACAACATTTATGACAATCACGTCTGTATCATTGTTTTTCCACAAAAGTTATAGTGCAGACCAGACCATTTGTCAACTCAATTTCGCCTATTGTTCTTTCCACTTTTCAAAAATCTTATTTAATAAGCTGCATTGAGTTGAATACTTTTTGTCCTTTTACCCTGTCGTATGTATAGCCTCTAGCGTCTTAACTGTTAGACCAACTTTCATTTAATTAGTATAATATTCTTTCTTTATCGTAGACAACATGACTAACGATGTGCAGTGTTGTGAAACATCTTAATAGCTATTGACTATTACTACTGCAAATGTACAAGGAATGAACATTTAAAGGAAATAGCATACCCTTCATGTAATATCATTTATTCAAAACTTATCCTTCATACTTCATTTATATAGTAAATAAAGAACTACAACGCAAAATGGAAATTAATGTTTCGTCAATAATGCTGAATTAGTCAGCAACCTTGTATTCTACATACTTATTTGTGCAGACACTTATCAAAAAATGTGCTATAAAAAGGTATAATCAAAAAATTCTTTTTTTATTCTTGTCATAATCTATACTCTCTCTCTCTGCATATCTAATGATTTCATAAACACTAGACATTAAAAATAACCCACTTATTTTCTGCTTTATTGTCAAATTTTAGTGGCAGACAGCTTGATAAAAAAAATCCACGAACAGAACAGCTATCATTAATTTCATCAAATATAAAACTTTAACCTTATCATTTAACTGTGTGCTGTTGTCACTAAACAAGTTGAATAGAATATGTGCATACAATTTGCATATTATGAGTTTATTTTTATCTTTTTCAGTTGATTTTCTCTGGGTTCAGTTCTTCTGCGGCTGATTTCCTAAAAAGCCAAGTTGAAACACAGGTAAATCGATTTCACAAGAGAAGCTCTTTGTTCGCAACGACGGTGTTTTCTCTTTTATAATTTACGATTCACTTACTCAGTGCCGTGTATTACCTCTATAAATTGATGATTTGATTGCTCGATATTAAGCCATGCGAGGAAAATGAAGAGCGTGACAATTCATTTTTAGTATATCTCAAGCAAATGACCCCGTGTTACACCTATTGTTGTGTTTTTTTACGATTTTAGCAGTTAAATAAAAGATTGAATGGTGGAACCGGAGACTGGAGAGAAGTGGGTTTTGTAGGTAGGATGCAGTGTTATGGGTAGTACAATACGAGAGTCTATTGTGTGATTTTATTATTTTTCTTATTAATAATATTATCACATAAAGCCCATTAAAAGTGTTGTCCCCTGTGGCTACATGGATTTATACAGTATAATGGAGGCACTTGTACAAACTGTTATAGTGAAGTAGCATGAAAATGTATATTTTTTATTCCCTCAAAAAATAACACAAACTTTGAAAAGCCAGATACTTTTATACTTATTTTTTTCCCCAGTTTGTTTCAGCCACATTTTCCACATCAGAAAAATAATTTTTGACAAATAATCTAATTGTTTAAAAATTTAAAATCATGAATCATTTTGCTACTAAAATAGCTCTTTTAGTTTTTAAATTTCAGGCGTTACAACACACTTTATTTTTTAGGCGAAAGCTGACTGACTTGAACTATTATAGGCAGACTGAGGCAAATTCGTTTAAAAAACGATTCAGGTGCTACTAAAACTTAACACTCAAAAACAACACATATATTTTGAAAGATATAGCAAACCCATCATCGTCTACTCTCAATTTTCCTTCAAAAAAAAACTGACAGAATGAATTGAATATATATGTCACAAGGTTGCTGCAAATCACATGTCGTAAAAATTGTCTCTTTATACCGTGTATACGATGTGATACTGGCTAGCTACCGGGGAACGATTATATTACCCATAATTTATGAGAACCGAATGACAACATTGGAAAGCTTTACAAGTTTCCCACACCGAGTGTTTTCTCCACATGCACGAGTAAATAAATAAAAGCTCTTTTATGTGTGCATGCTAATATACTCTATATAGGCATGTATGTATTTTTGTTGATGTGTTAGTTTTGAACAGCACTCACACGTAAAAAATTTCTATTTATGAATCCCGTCACCATCAATGTCAGACAAAGACAAAAAAAGTTGAAGAAAGAACATGTTTTCATCAAGAAAAGATTTATTTGCGATTTTTCTCCATGTCTGCATTTTCCTGTGACTTCCCATAAGTCCAATATCGTGATATCTAATGTCATTTTTCTTTTTGCGCCATATAAAAGCCCGGTCATATACAATTCAATTAACACACTCACATTAACACATTAAAAGGCTGAAGAAACTTAACACAGCAGAAAATATTTTTCATTATAACGTACTGGAACTGGAACAATTAGATTAACTGTTGGCCAAACGCGTTTGAAAATGATAAAGTTATTCAGTAGCTTAAATGCGAAAAGTCAGTTTCATTAATTTCAAACAGAAAAGGGATTAGCAAACTTTTTTGTGTGTGGCAGTGACAGGTTTTGTTTACGTAGGTCATATAACATTTACACAACTTTTATGGACTGACCCTGTTTTCCCTTATTTGCGCTATCCTAAAATTTTCCATGTAATGAGAGCAGTTGCTCTGCAAAACTTGCTAAAACCATACACATCGATACCAAATAAGCTTGTTTTCCTTTTGGTGAAAGTTTGAGCAGAGTTTTGGAGAATGCTAGTCTATACTTTATTTTATAGAGACACCAATCAATAAATTATCAATTATTGATAACCCCTTCATGCGGAAAGTTTCATTACACGTTTGTGTAATTATCGAGCAACCAACCAAAAATAATCAACCTGAACTTTTTGTACACACCTCCATGATATCAAAGTAAAATCCGTCGACAAGCTTACATCTTGATATGTACGTACGAAATTATTGAAGTACAGTTTAACAACAGAGGAACAAGTCACGCGGGTAAGCGATCTAAGTAACTATTTTGAAAAAGTTCCTTTATTAAGCTCAACAACGTAATGTAACGCTTGAGAGAATTATTAACAACTACAGCCCCAAATAACTCCAGTAAAGAAAATTTCGAGTATTGATATGATACACTTTATTTCACGATAAGTGAAATTGGAAGAAATTGGTCATTCCAAAAGCAAAAATATTTATGGATAAGCATAATTAATACTTTTGGCAAATAAAATTTATAAATAATTACTTTAATGCATTTATCATAGATGTGTAATTGACCTAGTTTTCGTTGGAGAGCATCAATAATCGTAAATGCTTTCAACAGTCAAGAAAATAAAACAGACTCAGACCAGACCCAACTATGAATGGAGCAATGTTTAGTTTATATTTTTAATTAATTTCATATGAACTGAAATCGGACTATAAAATGCGTACTATCAAATAACCAAATAATCTAGCACCCTTTACTAGGATTATTAGTAAATCTAGTTTGTTTTAAATTTTTCCCATAAATTGTAATTATACTTTGGAAATTGATTTCATGAACATACTTTAAAGTCAGCTCGATTACTCGCATGATTTCATCTTATACAAGCCTGACAACTACATGTGTGGACGGTATAAGAGCATAAAAAATATTTCACTCGGCTCAGGTGAACCTAAACATCACAACAATATATTGTTTCAGTTTACCTTTATGTACATACATTTTGATACAGAATTAAAGAAATATCAAAATCAACTGTCCAATTACCTCCCTCTTTTAAGATAGCATATATCCGGAAAATACATTCCTACAAACTAGTATTATATGCATGTAGATAACTATACACTTCAAAATACACAGGACGGGCAAAAGGCTCATTGTAGTTTTAGTACGGCAATTGAGTGACCTAAATGACCCATCTTTATTGCATTGACTCGTCAACTGAATCCATTGGGCAATCACATTGCCATATTATACCTTATTATAGGCCTACCCGAAAACAGTTAGAATAGTTCGTCTACTCCACCGTCACCCAAGTAGACAACCATGAACATCGACTGTGGTGGTGTGGGAACGAATGTAGTGATCGGCTTGATCGGTATTGCCTAGTCTGTTCTTTTAGAAAACTACAATATATACTGTAAAAGTATACTCAAGTTTTTAGTATATCCAGGTTTACTATCCTGTATTATTAACTGTTAAAACCTTATAACTTCTTAACCAAAAAAATCCAAGTTATTTCACCCGGGTTCCTTTTCTCACCGAAACCTTTCATTCCAATGTTCATTTTTTTAGCACAAGGCACACGTAAAAAATACCTGACATGTTTGCATATTACATATATTATTATAGGAGAAAAGTCAAGTGAAGTAAGGTAAGGAGTCCACATGACATGAACATCACATAAATACAAAACTGCTAGTTAGTTGCTATTTTGCTACTACTAACATTCTTCTTGTTCTGGTATGGTGGTCTGGTTGGTACGATACGATGTTTGGCTGCTAAAATTCGACCCTCTTCATCTGCTACTGCTACGGCTACTACATAAACTATGCATAATAGTACAATAGACGAAGTGGAGTCAGAAGAAGAGTCACGTCAGTCCACGGTTTCCCCACTTCTTGTCTCTTTCCATTTATTTTCTTCCTCGTCTTCATCGTGACCACAAGCCTTACCAGAATATGAAACAGTCGTGTGGCACGCAGTAGACAAGACCTGGTTTAACTTTACCCTATATTCTTAGACATAAGTCTACGTATGTTCAGCTTTTTGTTATGGTTAAACTGCAAACATGCATAAAAATCTACATGGATTGGTATAAATAGGTGATATATATAGTACGAAAATGGAATCAATTCAGAACGAACGTAATATGGACGTGCTCTTACCGATGCTCTTTTATGCACGTGTTCTTTTTCTTTTCTCTTTCTTCATGACTACTGAAACAGATGGTCAGAGAAAAAAAAGAGAAACCAATTAAAGAACCAACCAAATCTATGAATTTTTCATTAGATAACAGGCTGAGCTTGTACAAAAACGACTTTCCCCCAAACAAAAATGGGAATCTATCTGAAGTCAGGTCAATGTCAAACTATCACTCTTTTTGTTGTTCTCTTATTGTTAATGTTTTTGGAACGTTTGTAATGTGGTGGGTGCATGCATAAATCACTATAAGCTCAAGTGAGAGTGTGTCCGTCTGACAAAAACTCGTTTAATGTGAACACGGACATTTTCACAAGGAATCATCCTATGAATAAATCATAAATTTTAGCTATTTTTAAAACTGCTGGTGTGGTTAAAGTTTATATTCAACTCCAGACGTTACCAGTTAGCAAAAAAAAATTATACATACTATGTTCAAGCAGCTGGAATGAGAATGGACACAAATTTTAAATTAAGTTACGTAGTCTTATCCCATCCATCCGTCTAAAAAGTCAACTTCGCACACAGTCCATCCATCTACTTGCGGTCCATGGTCAACATATTGTCATATACATATGGACTTAATGTATCTAGCCAGAGTTTCTGATCTTTTGATTGTGAATATCTTTTTTCAGATATCCATCTTTTCTTTTCGACCAAAACTTATACCTCCTCTTTACCTTCAGAAAGAGTGAAAAGATGAAGTAGAAAATTACGCCTTGCAAACCTTTATTTACTTTTTTTAAATCTCATATTTTTCCAGAGCACATTTATACGTAAATAGTTTGACCTGTTTTGTCAGTTTACACAGGACCCACGAAAAATGATAAAGTTTTCCTGCTTTGCGTCCCAATTTCCTCTCATCCGTCCGCTCAATTCTTCATACTTTGCACTACTACATAGTATATTCCTGTTCATATCAGATCTGCTAGAAAACCATCATGATCATGATTCTCCTTCTGCTAACAACCTACCAGTCACTCTCTCTGACTTTGACTTCATAATCATAAATGCACAAGCTGGTTTTTGGTTCACATACAAATGTGGACGCAACGGTTGACAGCGGCAGGGCAACAGAAAAGGAGAAATGAAAGAAAGTTATTGAACAGGAGAAACGTGCAAACGCTCTATGCCTCCTTTTGCTCGGTACTGTTGATAATACCCAAGCAAAAAATAATATATCATGCAAGAGGAAAAGGTATTGAGACTTTAATACTAACACTTGTATGCATAAAAGGCACATATACATAGATTCAATGATGTTTAGCTTACTTCTGTCTATTTTCTCTATCACTTTCACCGGGAGGGAAATTTGCTCTTTACTACTAAGCAAGGTGAACACTATCGTGTATATTAGATAGTTGTTTCTACACGTTACTTTGTGAGATTTCGTTCCCGTACCACGGTACCCTTCTTAATATATTTGGGTTCATTTGTAGAGATGCAGTGAATAAAGTTTGTGTTTGCCTTCTTTCCTTGTCCAAATCTACTACCTTCACTTTCACCAATTGATTTGATGATACAAAGTCAAAGAGTACTCCACATAATTCAAGTGCTAGCTAACATTCCGATTTGTGAGTACAACCTTTTCCCTTTTAAGTCATGATTTGGGTCTGCCTGGGCCTGTACATGTAAACCTAAAATGAAAGGCTGGTAGAAATATATTATATCTCATCCGGATTTTTTCCTGTTTCTATCATCCCCTCAAAGAAGATGCAATGATAAAGAGAAAGCATGTCACTGATTTTTTAATTAATAAAATCATCAATATACATTGCTAATATTCAAGGATATCAATAAAAATACAAAAAACCCAGGTAAAAATTACAGTACAAATTTAGATGAAGAATCTTTGATGGAAATGTGCTGAGTCCTGGCGTCTGCACGTGTACATAGCAAGCATTTTTGCGATACCCTTGAAAAAAATTTGGTACTCGCCAATCAGTCATACAATTGAAACGGTAAACCAGTTATTGATTTACATCACATCACATTCCACCAAATCGCAAAAGAAAACAATACAAATGCATACACACAAAAACTAAACGAAATAAGAAAACACACCACCACCGGAACGAGTTTTACTGGACATTTTTTTAGAGAAAAAAACCTACTTGGTGGAATAAAACGTGAAACCTCATGCCGTGAACAACACAGTGCCCGATTTCTCATTTTCCTCTCACCAGATACTTTTCTACAATTTTTCTCTCACGTTCACTTCATTTCAAGTATTGTACTTACAAGTTTACCTGTGTTGTTGTTATGAACCTACGTATATTTCATATTGCATCCATTTTACCATTATTTTTAAGAGCCATGGAATTGAAACATCCGCGTGTCTTATGTATCCTTATACACAATTTTTCTTGCTTTCTCATCCTAACTCTCCAGTTTTCAACTCTTTTTTTCAAATATATATCCATAATATATACTTATGCATCATTATAAGGCATATAATCCATACTTTTTTTCAGTATTATCGCTTTGTAAAGTAAACATACAAAATACAGGCTGGGTTTACGATTGTGGCGATAGTAGATAAGGGTCAGCCCTTATGTTTTTTTTTTAATTTTTTGAAAAATATTTTTCAATTTTAATTTTTTTTAGAAAAATTGTTTCGATGTGAGGGTTAGGTTAGGTTAGGCTAGGTTTTATGTCAGTTTAGCTAGTTTAGATTAGGTTATATGTAGATATAAGAAACATAGTTTCGGTTTGGTGAGGTAAAGTTTTACAGCGAATGAAAGGCTAGGTTAGATTTAGTTACGTTAGTTTGAGTTAAACTGACATTTGCAAAAGTTTTTGTTCAGAAAAACTAAAAGTTTGAGTTTTTTAAATTTTTTACCAAAGGGGGGACCCTTCTATAAAAATTATCGCCACGATCGTAAACCTGACCCAAAATACATACATAAAGATAAGACATGACACTCCTCTACGCTCTGGGTTGTGTTTCTTTTTAAAATTGTTTATCACAACGACCAACTTTCATATAAATATATATTCCCTTAGCCTCATGTATTACCTTTTGAAGCTGTGTGCGTGCTACTGAATAGTGTTACATATTTCTCTTCTTCACTCCTCTCTTTCTAGTATTTACTTGATCAGAGGCTGAAGGCAGATAGGTATATATGCAACTTTGGCTGCTTGTAAAACGTTATGAGCTGTTTTCCATTATTACAAAGCATAAAAGGGGAAACGTGAAGGGGGTTCTGAGAAAAGCAACCTGTAATCCGTACCACCACCGTAGAAGCACCAGACTTACACACATACACACACATACTTATTCGCACACTTCTTTTGTAGTAAATAGTGGTGGTAGTGAAAAAAAGAAGAAAAAAAAAACTCGCATTTCGTTACCTTTTGCTTTCACTCACTCACTTACTCCTCAGCAGCAAAGGACGGCTCTGGTATAGCATTACCAACTAACAATACAATAAGTGGAGGACTTAAACCACACTACTACGACTACTACAACAACTTACTACTACCATACTACTTGTAGCTAATGCCTGTTGGGAATTCCAATGTGTTGGGTATTCAACTTACAAGAGAGAGAGAGAGAGAGAAGTAAAACAGTTACAGAAGAAGGAGTAAAATAAGAAGAAAAGAAAGTGGCAGTGTTTTGTTGAAATAGTAAACGAAACTTGAAAATGGTTCTTATGGTTTAGTATGTATGGGAGATGCGACTTTCACCTCAGGGATTCTTTTTTCTTTCTTTCGTTCCTTCATTTGGTCATGGACTAATGTACATTTTGTATCAATGTCTGTACCTACATGCTGTCTCACCGGCTAGTGAACATACAGAAAAAAGATTATCTTTATAACAAGAAGTAAGTAAGTATTAGTAACGGCATATTAGATAGCAGCTCGAGAACATAGCTAGAAAAATGTAATATGAGTTAATACTGCCTATTATATGTACACATATTAAATTGTATGCTTTAAGTGTTTTGTATGTTGTTCTTCTTGTTAAGGCCATGTATGATCACAAGAAAGATAAACCAAACTGTGTGTAAAACACTTATGTAAAAAAAAACTATCTCTCTTCTACTCTCAGCTTCAAGTCAGATACGAGTTTCCATCCACCAGAAGTACTCAGATGAGACAGAAAGAAAATGGAAAAAATGAAACAGACGAGTAGTAAAAGAGAGAAAAGAAAGAAAAGTAAAAGAAATTGTGCGTTTAATGTCAGATTTTTTGTCCCTCTAGGTTAATGTAACCTTGAACTGGTGAGGTTACTTAGTTAGTTTAGTTTACTGGTTTCGCTTTTTTTTATGCATAAAAAAACCTCCTAATTCGCAAAAAAAAAATGTGCAAAAACCACTTATTTTTTTCGTTACGTTCCATTTAGTATAGAGACTAGAGAGTGAAAAGAGAGGCAGTGTGACAAGATTAGTTGCCATTAATTTCATGTGTTCCAAAAGCACACTCAAATTTAAATATATGCAAACGATTTTTATCTGTTGTCTGTGAAAAGCATGTAAAATGCCGAACAAACTATAGATCTCCAATGCATTTGTACGTGAGGACAATCTGATGATTTTTTTGTAACGTTCATTTTTATACTAATGGACTAATTTTAAATATTGATGAAGATTACACAATCATCTTGGTTTTGGATCGTTCCAAAAATTTAAGTATAAAACTAGCATTGGTAAAAGAGAACAATCTTTTCATTTTATCATAATCCCTTTTAGGTATTTGGTTCTTCTGCGATCCATACTGTAAATTTAAGTAGTTAATATGTTTTGATTATAAGCCGGATCCTACGTGTCCCACACAGACAGTGTAAGACGAAAAAGCAATAATACATTATGACAGTAAAAGTAACAGTAAAAAGTAGTTATAAGGTTTTATAGACGTTGGAAGTAAAAAGTTACGGATTGAATGGGAGAAACGTCGGTCGGTGCAGCATATGATGAAGCCTATCAAGCCTCTGTGTTCAAACGTGCGACTTTAATCATGTTTCATGATGCGTGTTATTATGGTCATGCATACTATCTACCTATATATTATTATATTATACATATAAATTATAAGGCATACATATATCATGTTTCCTTTCATATATGTAGTTAAGAGCTTTCTTCATTTTCTTTCTTTTTCCTGAGATACAACACAAATGGGCTCATATGTTCACATATACTATTATTATTACTATCAAGGCAGCTAACTTGGATGGGAGAAGTTTCTATAGCCTTAGGCGCACTCATCTGAAGATATGTTGATAAGTTGTCTAGTGTTTACATGTATCTTCTGAATTTTATAAGGAATCATCATTAGCGAGCACTACCAGTTTTCTATATCAAATGAAAAGTTAGTCTGCTAGCCGGTCACCGGTATTTTAACGAAAGCGCTTATTATAATGTTTACAAATTGAAAATATAATTTTCGATTTCGTTATAATGCTAACGTAATTTGGCACCGAATGATTTAACAAAAATTGACTTTGAATTAGCCAAAGACTTTCTTTCAGTCTTTTATTATATTAGAAGTTTTCAATACAATAATATATTCATACAATGTCAAGCCATTTTACAGTTATTGTTTTTACACTACTACTCAGAAGCTACAAAAGTTGAAGGTTGCTGGCAGCCAATTTCTCTCATATATTTCTATTCTCACTATACTACACAAATATGTACTGTCATTATGCTACTGTTTGTTGTTGTTCTGCCTCGTCACTGGTTTTGACTCAATCTAGACGAGACGCATATTTTTATTCCCACCACGACTTGAGAAACGTGCTCTTCACCAAAACTTGCTTGTTTTCTTTCTCCTTCACATCATGGAAGAATAGGTAAACCGTATAACTTTACATGCAGTACCTCGCTTACTACCTACTATTTCCGCTTTTCCTAGTAAAGCTTCCCAAGACAAGCCAAACACTCACCTTCACACAAGACACTCACACGGTACCCACAGTTAGACGGAAGGAAAGAAAAAAAAATGCTGAGCTTACAAGTTTACATTAACAAGTCTCGAGGTTGTACCTTGTGTATAACCAATTAAGCCGAACAATTAGATAGCTTTGATCAGTCACTCCTTTAAAACAATACTAACTCTCTACTTTGCTCATGCCCATAAGAAAGTATATGGTATCATTATTTCCCCCCGTAACAAGTCAAATGCGGATAACTATCCAGCTAGGTAAGCAAAACCGAAACATAACTTCAAAACTTTATCAAAACATTTTACTTGTCTTGATCATGAACTTTTTTTCTTTTGTACGCACTCATATTTCATAATTATTACATCTTTGTGCTATGCAATTTTGTTAAGATAATGAAACTCTTGCGCTATTGCTAGATTCAATGTTTGCTTGTTAGTGTTTATGTTCTACTCGAATAACGTGAGCTGATCCAGAAACTCAGCATAAAGTATTAGATTAATACTATTTGTGAACTTTCTCTTGCATGAAGGTACCAGTTTAAAGGTATTGTTGGAATATTTTTTATCATTACTTAACAAACCGGAGTCATATTGCATTTAAACAAGAGAGTATGTAAAATTATTTGAAACCCTCCTTGCACACAAAGTAGAATCTTTAGTAAAGGTTGTTTTTGTAATAGCTTTTGTTTTAAGTTTAACTCGCAACTAGATGAAACCTGAACCCTGAATGCAATACAACTGCAAACACATGATTTTGAAACTGTTTTTCCCTGCAGATCAAATATTGGTAAGATATGGACTTATAAGTATGAAATTCTTATCATTATGCACAAAAGATTGTTAGCTTGCTAACAATACATATATCAGATTCACAAAGATTTCGAGAATCGAGTTTTACATTATCGGGAATTAGATTATTTACTTTTTTAACTTATGCAATTAAGAACTGTTTGTACTTGCATTGCGTCGAGTTTATAAAAATATACCAAGTTCTATATTACATTATATTCAGGATAAGGTATGCATTATGCATACTTCAAATGCTACGGTAAATTAGCTCAGAGATATTAAGCTCGTCTTTACTCGAACTTTAGTTTTGAGAGGAGAGTAAATAGTTAACACATCGCGATCTTATTTTGTAATACCTTTCAGTAAGAACACGTTGTGGTTAGTGGTGAAATTAGTAAACCATATACCTACATATATACTAAGCATATTATTTTTTTAAACAATACGTATAGTATAACATAATTAATAATTACTTCGTGTCTATTTCAGTAAGATGAGATGGAAAGAGTCATTTCAACTCAAAGGATTCTTCTTCCTTGATTTTGTTCTTGGAACTGAACTACAATAAGTCGTGGGAAAGGACCACTGACAATTTGAATGTAGTTTGAAATATAAGTACGGCAGGATGTTTGCAAATCTTGATGTGCAGTGGGCACAGCTTCAGTAAAAAAATAAAACAGCAACACCGGAAATCAAATCTCATATTTTCTACGCGAATGCCCACATGTACAATGTACATATTACATCGTTTACCTATCTTGCTGTTACCTTACTAATTTCCAGTCCTCTACAGTACAGAACACATCAGTTCTGATACTTTTTATTGCGAGATTACGGTTGCTGTAATTTGATTTCAACTAAGAGATGGACAACAAACTCGAAAGACCGACTTATTCCGACTCCCACTCGAAAAGTTTTAACGTAAAATTACATTTTGGTACGTCCAAACCTTGGTCCTTAAGTTCAGATGATTTTATTTTCCGTAAGCCATTAATACTTTGGTGTCAATATCTTACTTGGAATGAGGAGCTAAATGTAAATTGACCGTGCAAATTTAAAAACTGTACATGATACTGTAAAATAGTTATATATAAGCAATATTTTGTACATGTGATACTCATGTTTCAGTTCACAGTTTGGAAGATGAATCTGCCATAATTAGTAATTTAATATTTACAAATTAAAGATTTGTAAACCAATGCTACATTAAAGCATGTATGTTTCCGCTGTTTTTTATCATAAAAAATGTTAAAGACATACACGCAAGTTAAATATTACAGATCATAGAAGAATCAACAATTAAAAAATCATCAACCAAGTATTGATAGTTCTCCTTCAGTTAGTAATCATGCCATAAAGGCTTTCATCTTCTTTTGAAGTCGAGACTCGAAATAATAATCACATTCTAGTTATTTCTTTTGCCTTATTGTCGAGCAAAGGAGTTTTGAGAATTCATTTCCTGTTTTCCATCTCGTACTTTAGAGCTATTGAGCTACTTGATTTAAACAAATTGTACGTCCAACGTGCAACAGATTTTTCAAGGTAAAATAATTTTCAGAATTGAAATAACCTGGAATCCCAACCGTTTATACTGAAAATTATTCAATATGACCTTGACAAATAATCTCAATTTCTGTGTTTTTGAGTAAAAAAATGGGGAAATTTGAGACTACAGCCATATGAAACATACTCAGCTCTATCTACTTATTTTAAAGGTTTCAACGCATTACTTCAATCTTGTGCTACTTAAAATCTTTCGTCGTTTTTGTGTCGTTCTAACCAAATGGTTGCTGGCAGTAGTCGGTCTAGCATCCTCGACTTTTATTGTCCCCACTACTTCAGCTAGACATTGTTAACTCATATATTCTTTTAATATAAAATAATTACAGGCTATGATTAATATATCATGAAGTAATGAATATACATCAGCAGCCTTTCCTGCAATAATCTTCGTATTTTGTACAGAGCCCTTCTCTTTGTTGCTGGTGGAACGTTTTATTCATGATTTTTGTTTGTGGGTCTTATACAGCGCCACATGGTGTAGCATTTTAAGAGAAAATGAAGCCAAAAAGTAATTTGGCTCAGTATATATATTAATGCTTTCTTTTATAATATGTTCATCTTGTTACTTACAGTGCAATATGCATTTTTTTAGAATGGCGAAAAACATACATAAGCACACTAATCATTAAACTCCAGCACAGTCCGATGAGAAAACAAAATAGGAATCCATTTACCGCTAAAAGCACAAGATTCATTATGGTTTTTTTGTTGTGGTAAAAATGAAAAACAAATACTAGTTCAAAAATGTTTCAGTTTAATAAACAAAATTTCTAGCATTGGTTGACAGTGCAGTGTCTCTGGCAAAAGCATGCAGAGAAGAAAATCGGATCGTAGATATGTTTATATATATTCATTTATCTTAATTATTACTAAACTCGTACTGCTTAGACCAGCGTAATTCAAATGAATGTAATGGTTTGGTTATCGTTTTAAATTTCTCGATTTTTAATTATGATTATGAAACAATCTTAAGTGAAGTCTTTTTGTGAAAAATTCTTGGTTGAACAAAACAAGTACGATTCTACGTCAAAACGAGATAGACACATCGTATTCATGAATATAAATGGTGATTTAAATGATTTAGATAAGTACATAAAAGGAGGTCAATTTTTATTTTAAAACTTCAATTTCTCTTATTGCAAAGTTGAAACTTTCGACTTTAAAAAGTATTTAGCTATTTCTCAGGAAAGAAGAAGTACGACCTTTTATGCTTAAACGCCTTGACCATTCATTGTCTTGTGACTTTAAAGTAAATATTTCTTTTATACTGTACGGTAGTAGCAAAATCAAAATGTTTTTCTATCTTCGATCATCATTTTATGATTTTTCGTTGATCTCTTGGACTCGCATAACTAATAAAACTTACATACATACCCATTGTATTGTAAAATATATTACATAAGATGCTGAAATGTTTATCAAACTAACAAATATATCACATAAAAACCGCCCCACTAGCAATACTCGTCTAACTTCGAATTGTATTACACTAAAATCAAAAAAGGAAACGGAAATGATGTATACTAAAAAGACAACCGCAATAGACACAGATACAGCTATATACTTTGTTCGAAATTATTATAATGAAAATAATATCTAGTTACATTTTTTGCCCTCTATGCATTTCTCTACTTCCTTTTAACGCATATAGACACAAGATACGACGCTTTCTCTTTCGGGAATATTATAGAAAACAAAATGATTGATGGAATGATGTAAAGAGATTGCAAAGTATATCCTCTCTCCCTATCGTTCATATTCCCCCTCACCATTTTCTCGAGATTATCCTCTAAAGAAATTGAAGCTCCCAATATTTTGTTGAAGGAATGCAAGAAAATAATATACAAATGAACTTTTTTTTCTGGTTGTAAATGATATGAAATGAAGAGAAAAATGTTGTAAACTTTGCATACTATACTAGCTGTTGTGGGACGGGACAGGTGTATATAGCATAACAACCAAGAAAGGTAAATCTAGTTTTACCACAAGAAATCCTTGTCGTCAAAAGGAATGATGGATCCGTGTGGTTAAGTTCAAATTTTAATCTATTTTTCCTTTTGCTACCAATGTTTTTCTGTGGTTTCGTTGTTAGTCTTTCAGTAAAGCTAAAAGGAAGTACGGCACGGTGTATTGTTTTGCTTATTCATAAACACACTGGAAATTCCGCAATGTATCACAATTTTTCAGGTGTTCAAATTTTGCCATTATGTAAATATCTATCTATGCTCACTTTTATCTATATAATTCCTTTGTTTGTGTACCTTTGTGTTGTAAATACACAATGTGTGAAAATCCCATAAAATATAAACATCCTTAGAAAATCCCGTGTTCCCTTTTGTAATCCTGCTCAACTCTATCAGTCTTTCTCTCTCTTCCTCACTCGCACAATAATAGTTAGACGTATCTTTCACTTTATGTACTTGTATGTTTATCCTGCCCCAGCCCAGGCTTTACGGCATACAACCAGTATTTTCGTTACAAACAAGTACATGTCACTATTTACTAGGTTAATATAGAGTTTACTAGACACCTCGGTGTCGGTGGAGTGGCTTGGTAACTTGCCCTAGATATCGGTGTCTTTTTTGCGAGTAATTAGCGCAAAATGGCCTATGATTAAATCATGCTTACTCTACCATGAATTCAGTGATTGTAATATGTATGTGTGGTTTGGTTGTAAGTTAGTTGATTGTAGCTGTACGAGAATACATTTTGTTTAGAGACGAGGAGGATACTGAAGTTGTAACCAAAATGTATAATCTTCCTCTCTACAGTTTTCAGCTAGTTTTTACTCAAGTTATGACACATACTGTTCGTGTCTCTCTCTGTCTAGTCTCTAGATAAATATATGTGCTACATTTCCATTCAGGGTGAAATGAATAATGGCAGTGTCGAGATTCATGAAACTGGGAATTCCGACAAAAATAAATATCTATATTAACATGATATGTGCTTTCTCCAAAGATGTACGTGTGTCTCATACACACAAAACATGAGCAGTAGTACAAAAAGCCCAAGTCACAGCTAATGGGTATCAAGATAAGTAGACCAAGTTAACTAACAATTGAAAGTTGAAGTTTGCACATATCTAGAACAATGATTCAATATAACAATAAAGAGCTATGAAAAGAGAGGAAATAGTTTGTTGTGTATTGTTGTTGAAGTGAAAATTGATATTTTGCTCACGTCTTGTTCACAGTAACGAATTACGTGATGCGCTGTAAAATGTTCAAACAACTGTCTTTTCATTCCTATTTCCTTTGCACACACGGTTTACTATCGCATTTTGAGATTTTCGCTGAAAATGTACTACCAATCAGTTTTGAAAGAAAAACAAAAGCCAAATGACATTGATCCACTGAAAAGGGATAGTTTACGATGCGATGTAGTATTACATGGTGCATTACCAAGTTAATGTTTCTAGTATGCATTATACTTTGCTCGCAGAATAGCCCACATGAATATATTATTGTATTATACCATAACTTATCACCTGCTGTCACTCTCCTCTCAAGTATGCATGATTTTAACAAACGTGAACATTGCTAGAAATTGAATTTTTTGTGCTACCCAATTACCCAGTTTTGGATGTTATACTATGTATATAAACCATGTTATTAGAAAACATCTTGGTATATATGTATATTCGTGAAATGACAAACTACATATAGTTTTATTACACAATGAAAAGCAGTTGCAGCAATTTTATCATGTACTATACAACCAATTGTATGCAAGAGAAAGAACTAGAGAAAGTATTGCTCATATTTCGTTTTGTCAAGTCTAACCCATATGTACATTGCATTGGTAAAACTCTCGTATATTATGCAAATAACTGACATGTCAAGGAAAAGACAAATATTCTAGATTCTAGACGCAACTGATCGTGAGTGTCAAATGGAATGCATGCATACTAGTTATGTATCTACATGTATTCGTCCAATATCCAGTATATGTGAAATGATCAGAAAATTGCTGTGTAAAAATTGGGTTTCTTACCTTTCTGTCTTCTAATATGATGAGAACGACGATACCAGATCTCAGTGTCAAGTTTCAAGTACCATCGATTTCAAAAAGAGCAAATTATGTTGGTAAAACGTAGAAAGTATTTTGTCAAAAAACGTCACCAATGTTGTTTCTGCTTAGTATTTCTTTCGCAGTCTTATTAAGTAGCAAAATACAATGGCTAAAAAGATAAAGGGCAGTCCAGTCCACGCAAAACGTTGTATTTTCTCTCGTTTTCTGTCCACTAGTGAAACAAGTTGTTGGGAACAAAGGTGTTGTAGAAGAAGGGCACCACTGCCATCAACCAACCGCTTTCACTGCCAAATTCTTCAAAGCAAATGCTGCACAGTTGAGTTCAGTCAGAGAATGCATAGCAGGAACAAAAAAAAAATATTAAAAAATACAATTACATTTCTAACAGGAAAACGCATCTCATCATATTTCAGGACAAGAGTATTTTTGGGGATTTTGTAATACAATACAAACCATGAAGACATATGCTCATGGTATACATAAACAAAGCAGACTGTTGAAATTTTTACGTTTAAAATCTTTTGTAAAGGAAGTAAATGACAAAAGACCTATTTTCATTTCTATTTCCTCTACTTCTCAAACTATCAACGTATCAATATGACTGCCATAATATTTCTACCATTTTTTGTTTACGTGTCAACTTTTCCACTGAAAAGTTTTCATTGAAAGCGATGTGTACATACTACATTATGTATTTGTAGAAATTTTGCGTATGGTCATGATATGTATATTTTACAGTAATATGAGAGTTTGTTTGGGTTCTTTCTTATGATGGGATTTTTGTAATATTCCATAAATTCGCTGAAATAAAGCGTTTCAAAGCTGTCAAAATATCCCTCATGCATACGTATATTTTGTGATGTCTTTGTTTTCTAGCAGAGAGTCAGCAAATTAAGAAATATATCTAGACTTCTACTGTTCTACTTACTGTGAAATGTGAAAAGAGACCAACTAAAAAAGCCTATGAAACAATAACAAAAAATGAGAATATATATACGAATGACTTTCTTTCCCTTTTGTGTGTATACTCAGGCCAGGGACGTGTGTGCTTTGTGTTTTTTATTAAGTAGATTTCTCTTCTATTATTTTGTGTTATTTACAAGGGCGAATGATACAAAACAAGGGTCAATTCGCGGCCCTTTTTTGGTTTCGTGATTCCTTTGTCCAAACCACCACAGCCGCCAACACACAACAACGAGTAGTCTATTAAGAAGACATGAGTTGAGAAGTAGTATTTGTAGAACTAGTGGATATGCTTACATTTTTTTTGCTTTTCTCCTGCCTGCCTGGTTGCTGCTGAAACGATGACAGTGTTAAATTGATGCTCAAAATTGGTGTCCTTTACTTAACAGTATAGTATAGCTGTTCTGTAAAATGATATGATCCACTGAAACTCTTTTTTCCTTGAAGCAGTATTTATTTGCTTTTCCATTCAACTTCGTTTTGACTTGATTGTCGGTCATGTACCATCGGTTCGCTCGTTGTATGGAGTTGTTCGCAAATAATACTCTTTTTTGTTTTGCCTTTTCAATGAACTTTCACCTGTAGACAGTGGATAAAAAATGTGAAAAGAGAAAGAGAGAGAGCGACAGAAAAGCTATTTTTTAGTTTGACTTTAGATGGTATATACACGTACGCCGTACGTACGAACGTGCAATGAAAAATGCTCTACTTTCTCTAGTTTCCTCAGAAAGCTATGCAATTCAATGAGTCAAACTTGCTGACTGACAGGAACTTGATGTGTATATGTTTTTTCAGTGGAATTGACTCTTTTTTTCTGCAAAGCAAAATTGTTGATTTTTAACCTGCCACTATAATATTGTTGTTAAGAGTAGAAATTCACTTATTCTCCTTGATATACTATAATTCTTCGTCCCTGCATGTAATGTGGTTGTTGCGGTTTGACATTAGGTTAAGAGAATGGTAAACTGAGAGAGAGAGAGAGAGAGCAGATAGATAGCTAGCTATAAAATTACTTACACGAGATGTGTCTCGTACCGAAGCAGTTGGTGGACTGATTTGAGGAGCCTACACAGGATTCCCAGTTTATGCCAAAAATGCTTACAGTGTTGCTCGTCTCCGTGCTTTCTCTCTCCCTTTCTCCTGCTTAGTTTTGTTCCTCTCTTTCCTTTTTTTGCTTTTACTCGTCCCGCTTGACATGGACTACTCAAGTAGACGAAAGAGAGAGGAGCACACTTACAACCATACCATATAAAAATGAACTTGTGAGTGCATGCACTCATTGTGTACTACTATGTGTATTAGGGAATATAGTGTGACGATGATTTAACGAAGGAGAAAGATAAATAGTTGTAAGTTGTGCCGTCGCCGCTTGTGTACACCTTTCCTTCTTTTCAGGTGTGTAAAGCGCCTCCTTGTACGTTTTGGTGAGCTCTCTGAGCGAGAATTTCAGCTCCTATTTCCCACAATGCTTCAAGTGAAAAGCAGTGTAAATAGGATATATTTTAACATGGCATAACCTTTGCTGCAGTCATTATCTTCGGCTGTTATATTACTGACATTGTTCTTATGAATTCAAATTTATAAAACAAAGTTATAGAGGGCAATGGAGAGAGTTCACTCTTTCCACTTCATTTCACAGGAAAAAAGAGAGAAAAACATGGAAAATAAGAGAGATAGGAAGAAGGGTTTGGCTTGTCGGATTCTGATGATGAACTGTAACACTTGAATACATCACATAAATGTATACAAAATATATAAACTCTTGTAATAATAAAATAGACAGAAAGAAAGAAAAGAGTATCCCACTTCTTGTGTAATGTTGAATGTGAGAAGAAATGTTGTATCTATTTGATCATATATGTATACTATTTGCGTTGTGGAATGCGGCACAAAATAAAAATGTTCATATTACAACCGACGTTGTAAGCTAAACATCCAAACTGTATTTGAAGATTGTACATTTTGTTATTATAATGTAGACTACATACGCATTACATTAACCTTGACAAAACATATTTTCATGGTTCTGATGGCTTGATGGATTATTAGATGATGGATGATGAGAAGCGTAAACCTTGAACTTGTTGGGAGGGATGATCACATTTCATGGAAATTTGACTGTTATAAGTAAATATGTAGGTCTTCAGTATTGCCCTCCTTTTCTTCAAAAAAATATATAGCGTGACAAGCTTAAAATAATATGTGAAGTAGATTGAGTAGAAAAAAATCAAATAGTAAAGAAATCATTTTTCCATCATCACTCTTTCTTGCCATTTTAAAACTTCAAAATTAGAATGAGAATTCAAAATTTGTTAATAGTAATAATACAAAGATTTGTATGGAAAATCAAGAAAAAAAGTTTTACATGTGAGATAAAGCGAAAAGAACATGTACCGTAATGCATGCATTCCACCATAAACATGCAAAATGGAAATGCATTTCTCTTGAGAAGAAAGTGTATGAAAAACCGGAAAGAAAATTCAATCTGAGGTTTCGTGATGCATGGATATTCAAGAAAGGAATACTAAAATTTCTTACCTGGTTTTACCGCTAGCACTTGCACTCAGTCAGAATTTTTCTCTTCACACCATACTTTCTCGTTATGCCTTTTTTCTGACCCGGTTTTTATGTGATTTCGGGAGAATGATTGAGGTTTAGTATATAGCGAATGTGAGTGAATGGGTTTGCATTGAAAGGTGCATGGAGCAGGTATGTCTAAGGATTCACATTAACGAAGAAAGCATCATAATCATTACTATTCACTTGTAGTACTTAGAAAATTTTTGATGTGATGTGAAGTCACGGCAGAAACTGTACATCTTCTGTGTGGAGTATTCCTATGCAAGTGTGATGTAATAAATTTTTACAAGTTTGCAGTAAGATAGCATTATATAATAATAATATAATATAAACTGATGTGGTTTATATGCAATGCTGATAAAGATATTAGCTAACAAGACAAGTAGAAACTTTATATTCATACAATCACCCTTAGTAGACATACATTTATAGATATTATGTTTGTGAGGGAGGGAGAGAGAGAGAGAGAAAACTGAACAACTCAAACCTAATGTTCAAGTGGCAGAGCATGAGTAACAAGGTAGCGTAAACCATGTTGGTTAATGTTACCGTTGCGCTGTTGTCCCTATTGCATCATACACAACAGAGCATGATGCCTTTATATTAGATTAGCAGGGATGGAATAAAGCACTTCTTGTTTTCTGGAAAAAAAAGAATAAGAAAGAATGTGTATCATTAACTTGCTACTCTTTCCACAAATACGTAATGATCTCTTAACAACCACGATAAGTCCATAATATAATAAGTACACTGGAAACGTTTCACACATTTATGGGATATAGGTTAGGTGATGTAACAATATGTTTGATGGAGGATGTATAGTGTTCTTTTTTTGTATTTGTGAATATAAGTCGCAGATTTGAAAAGGTAGAGGAGAAAAGGATATAAAAATTACTTGCATTTTTTTTATTCAGAAGTGTTCTATTGTGAGCAGACAGAGCAAAGTGTACGGAAAAGAAGTGAAAAAGTTTTTTGTGTGTGTATTTATGGCACAGAAAATGTTTCCTTTCATACAGAGATTCTCTTGTAGTCAATTGAGAATTCACAAGATTTTGCTTTTTAATGAGATTTATGGCCACCACTTTACTTTCCACCACCAGGTTTGGTATATGCAAGAAAGAATACAGATGAGTGGGGAATTAACAACTCGGGATGGTAATTGGAATGGATTTTATTGCAACAGCGCCAGTTTATGCGGAGTAGCGTGTATATTGGCTTGCTCTTTTAATAGCAGTATAAATGTTGCATATTGCTCCCTTCATACTGGTCTAATAAAGCGAAGGTTTTTACTGAAGTTTATAGCTAAAAGCGTGAGCTGAGGAAAAGGCCCCTGGAGAAAGCGGTAGTTATTGTGGTGGCGGTGGCATTAAGGCGTACAAAACTAAATGGATGCTGGTATGCTGGTTTGGTGTGGCTGTGGAATAAGTACCATTACAATATTTAAGTATTTTAAAACAAGTGAAATAGGAACCGTTTCGTGGCGGTAGTGGTCTCAGAGAAAAAGGATTTCACATTTTATGTACTTTATTGCCCGTATGGACATGGACCATTGTGTGGGCTTATAGTCTAAAAAGTAGTTGGAGGAAGTTCTACTTGTTGAAGTTACCATTCATACACGTTCGTCCGTAACTACATTCCCTATAGACTCTTCGATTCTCACTTTCTTTGGATGAATGTGTAATGACAAACCTTACAGTAAAAAAGCTATCTACTTTTTTCCGGAATTCACCAATATAAAAAACTATTCTAGAGAAATGATTTGATTGCTTAAAGACGTAATTCTCTTTACTAGAAACTGAAAGACATAAAAAAGTTTCCCTGCTACTTTGCTACAACCTTCATAGCTCAGTCAAAAATATCATTACAGACTCCAACAAGTTAACTAGAAAAATATATGAATGAGTCTAACCAGTTCGACAATAATTGTGACAAATCCCAATCTTTCTATTGTATTGTTTTATTGCATGTAAAACACAACCAAAGTTTGCAGGGTTTTATCACTTCATGTTAAAATGTTAATATGAATTTAAGACAAGTGGGAATTAGTGTCAATGCCGTTGTTCTCTAGTTTACTCCCACCCAACCACTGTCTTTCTTCAGTATGAACCAAGTCCAGAGACAAGCCCTACCGTGTACCACGAGACATAAAGTTATTTTGGAAGTTGAGTATGGGTCTTATACAAGCGCCAATAAGAGAAAATTTACAACATATTTTGAGAAAAAGGTAAGGTTGACAGTAAAAACAGAAGATGATGATACTGGTACCTTTATGTCCCGTTAACTTCGTGTTAGCTTTATAGGATGATAGAGTAGGATCTTATAGTTTTGACCTTTAGAATGCAAATTTGTCATGTGTGGGAGTTTGAGTTTATTGAGAATGACAGTCGTAAATATAAACCATTTCGTATGCTAAAGTTTAAGGTGTAATCTTTCAAATAGCTGGGTTTTTATTCACAGACTGAGGTTATGGGACGACATGACATGCAGGAAGGACAAGAATTCAAGAATTTTCCTCCTTATAGTTGAGTTGTCACATTGTAAATTGTAATATGCAAGAATTTCGGGGTTACTCCCACGCAAACAAGTTGCTGCTCTTTTATACTGGTAGTTTACTCATGCATGATGAACTTGATACACAGAATGCATAGACATGTTAATCTCACAGACGGTTTAAAGTATAGAAATTGATTACTTGTGGCTTTGACATTATGTTCACATGCTTTTCGACCTTTGATATATATAGTTTTAGTGAGAGTTCTGATGCTACCTTAAGTCTTTTAAATAGGCAGACTAATATTATATAGTGACTCGTGATATTTCTTATGACTGATCTTTTTGGACCAGAAACCTCAGGAATCTATTGCAAACAACAAAATTCCAAAATCCTTCATAATATCAGTTTCACTTTCAAACTAAAAAATAATTTGAAAGCTGCTTTTAAATTCGGAATCTACACCCACACGCCTACTTCTATTTACTCAGTTTCAGGCTCTAACAACTTGTATAGTTATAAGGATTTTCTATCTTCCCCGAGAGGAAGTGGGGCAAGGAGAAAAATTGTATGGACCTTTTTCTTTTTGAACATGGTTCAGTGATAACCTATTGCAAAAAAAAGAATTTCAGAATCCTTTTTATAGTTTTTGAGTTATCTGCGATGGACGGGATGTAGTCCAAAGAAACAAACACAATAGAATCGATAACACTCTTCGATTGTCTAAAAACACAAAAGGGCGAAGTACAATGGAACATTTATTATGTCCAGAAAATCAGCAGATTGTGTCAGTGACGTACTATATCTTATGCTCTCTTTGAATTGTGTTATTAACATGAGATGGTTCTTGTCATTCATTCGCAGATACATACTTATTTAGGAATGCACATAATAACATTCACATTCATATGATATTCTTTCATGCTTACGTTATAGTCATATTTCGAAATGGGAACCTTACAAAAAGCATTATCGTCAAGAAAAAAACGAAGAGAAAATATCATATTAGGGCACAGTACGCTGACCTGATGTTCTCAGAAATCACCTCCTTAAAATACCAATGGTTCATTGTTAAAGGTATACTCTTAATCGGCCCTTTACAAAACTACATAATTTTGTAAAGAATCTATCATTTGAAATATACGAAGGATATCGTAGATCCAACATTTATTTTTATATATTTTGTGTATTCATATTAGTTCTTCCTTTCTATTCACACTTCTTGACTTTGACTCTATGCATTCCGCTCAGCTTCTCATAAATGTAGATATCTACTTTAAAATGTACATATAATTTGATGTCTCCCTTGTGAAATATCATTCGTTAAACTTATGATTACGACTACGTCTACGTTTCTTTATTGTCAAATGTGTTTTGTTTTCTAAGATACACTTTCTATTTTATCATTCCACCGGTTTTTTATTATTATGCATATCCCTTAATGTACCAGAGAAAAGGTATGATCCAGAAGAAAGCAACCAACCAATCGCTCAAACCTGTACTTTTCTTCTTATTCTTTTTATTTGGTATCTTCGTGTTATGTGAAGTTCAAGTGTATATGAGCGATATATAAGGTTTAGAGGGGAAACTTGTTCCATGAATGCAAGACAGGAAACAGAGATACATGATGTACGTTTTTACAAAAAAATCTAACTTGCTAAAGGTATTACAACAAACCGTACCCATGAAAGCCTATAATTCTCTGCAGAAAGGAAAGAGGAAGAAGAAAAAGTTTACAGAGAAAAAATTTGTCTTTGTAACTTTTGAATCATTTATCAACTTTCCGTCTGAACCCATATGCTTCCCACTTCTGTGCTTACACTGAAAACCAAGAAAAAAATTGCTTTGGGCATGAAAAGGCGTAAAAAAACTTAACCTTCCCCTTTTTTTCTGAAAACGTGAAACGCCCTTTCCATGGTTGTATGAAGGATCACCGAAAGAAAATATACACCAAAGCAGTATTGTAGCGTGGAACTTTGGATTGGCATCTGATAATAACGCTGCAAGTAATGCACACATTTCTTTAACAAAATAAACCCAAAAGGTCTAACAAAATGTCTGCCCTGAAACAAGACATAATATGGCAAATACTTGTACGTGTCTGTTTACCCTTCTCTTTCGTACTTCTTTTCCTTCTTATCTTTTTTCGTACATCACATTAGTATTAATACCATTACATATTACAATTTAACACCATATATATTCCTTCACAGAGGAATATATTTTCCTTTACAAATCGTACAGAAAGCACTGGATTTTTACGAATGATATTAAAAATTCACTGCATGAACTTCTACAGGTGTCGTTTTGCGAGTGAACAGAGTATAGATTTTAGATAAAATATCATTGCCATGTCCAACAATCGAGCGAAACAGCTATTCGTCAACTTAGCATTTCTTGACAGCAACCAACGACAAGACTGTTGAACTCATTTTCTTTTCGTTGAACAAGCATTAAAACCTTTTTAGTATAAAGCTCTAGCAGATTAACATATATAAGCAATAGGGAGGGAAATTAAATCGCCACTACATAACATGAGTACATTCGTATAAATTACTCATTTCTTGTTTCACGAAAATACCATTCCTTTAGATAAAGATTTTTTAAACAACTGTGTGTCTTTGTTGTCCTTGAACCTATGTGAAAATTATCATTTATTATCCATGCATGTACGTATATTAGGATTGGCATATTGAAAAAATCACTAAAATTAAAAGATTTCATCACGAATATTCTAAAATCAATCATATACAACA
>JAQIWN010000534.1:0-31453 GCA_034699025.1 Entomobrya cf. arborea Gr-Col-00668 | reverse complement strand
ATGCATGTGATGAGTTGAATGATGGTTGGTACGATATGATGTTGGGGTGATATGATTATTTACACGAGGGGCTACAACACAAAAAGCAATTAACAAATAACGTGGCATGTCATTCAAAAAACTCAATTTCAAACTGCACAGCAAATACCATGACCGCATCACATACCAATCAATTTTTTTACTTCATTATTTAAAAAAAAAACATATTACACTACAACTGTTATTCTGTTTGTATTGCATTTTAACCCTTTTTTCTAAAACACCAACCAAAAACGTGTTAAAGTTCACTTTTATTTTCACCACCAACCTAGACACCATCACCACATCATCTCGTTACCTATTCCCATCCATCCCATCTCTTTTACAAAAAATTTTTCAACAAAGCAGCCCAAACCATATATATTTTTTGCTCATTGTTGTGTGACCATTGTTTTTATACATCATATACATTCCTATGCACTCCTCTTAAAATCTTTAATCTTTTCTCAAAAAAAATTAACACTAAAGAATTTAAACCCACCACCACCACCATACCGGATGCAGTTGCATTTTCCCACTAAAATGAAAACTGCTGGAAGCTAAATATCCAATATTCTTATTTTTTATCAAGTTTCACAGCAACAGTCCACCGTATCTTTTGTTTCTCAAATACCCACAACAACAATACTACAACTACCATACTTACATATTTTTTCACTACTATATCGAATTACAAAGATAACAAACCAAAAAAAAAATCAGTATGTCATGTCCATCCCCCCCACATATTATACAAAATGTCAATGTCTGCATCTCTCTATTTTTTTACGACAACATCCTAAAAAACGTGACTATATTTTCCTCCCTGTACAATACACTCTACAAAAACTCGCTATTATAGTCAGGTTTCTGTAACGTAATTTTTCCTCCTCTCTCTCTCTCTCTCTCTCTCTCTCTGATACTGATGACCTAAGGGAATTCACTCACAAAAAAAAAAAACACAAACACAGTCAACAGTCCATCCACCAGCATTCTTATACACCTAAACTATATATTATACATCTACAATATTGACTAAAGGACAATTGCATACCATCACATCACATCCAAATCCACACACAAAAAAGGATTTTACTTTACTTCAACTCAACTTACTACGGTAAAAAGCAATTCAATGCAATGCAATATGCAACTTTACAAGTTCACTTCAGTGTGTTCAGTGCAAAATAAAATATGATACAAAGTTTTCCCTTCTTTCCTTCACATCATCTCGTTTTACACCTTACATAAAAAAAAAACATAAGCCTACATTTTTTTTACAGGTAAGCACGTTCATCTTATGCTTAACAATCAGCCATTATAAATAAAAACGTTGATATTTTTTACATCATTTTGTTGTAACACTGTTTGGCCTACAATAAAAATAAATAAATAGTGTGACTATATTACCATTACCATCATCATCGTCATAACTACTTATGTTACTCACAGTCAAGTCGCACAGTCATCGTCATCATCAGTCAAGTCAGATAACTATATTATCTTTTTTTTTTAAATGTTGAGCATTGTATTGCTAACTATTACATTACACCTTATATTTTTCATGATGATCATGATCATTTTCAATGTTATGCTTTTATGTGTCATCAATTTTATCCTTATTGTCCTTGTCTTATTTTGGTTGATGTTGAAAGAGTGAGATGCGAGTAGGGTGAAAAGATTTTTTTTTAAACGGGTTCTACTGGTCTGCTCCTTTTCAGTGTTTTTTTTTGCTGGTCATGTATGAAATACCTGCATAAATAATTAATTCGGCAAAAAAGGCAGGGGAAAATGTAACTGTGGCAACAACGCAACGCAAAAATTGAAAAGGAATTACAATGGTTTTGTATGAAATTGATTTAAAAATGAAAAGAATTTTTTCCAAGAAAAATAACAAGTCAAAATTCAGATTTTCACACATATTTTTATTTTTGTTTATTGAATGAAAATACCAAAAAAAATGACCAAATGAAAATTTAGTAATTAGGATTAAGTACATTAAAATAAACTTATTTGAGTAAATTAACATTATATTATTAATTTAATTTTTGCTGAAGAGATTAATTTACAAAATATTGAAATTAAAAAAAAAATGTAAACTTATTTTATTGTCATTGTTCACTTGTTTTTGTCTAAATCTCTCATATTTTTTTTTATAAATAGTTTAATTTTCCACAAATTTTTAAAGGAAAACTACATTTTATACTTTAAACAATATAAAAAAAATGTAAATGGATTAAAAATGTATTGTGTCTTTTATTTTTCTTCTTCTTCTATTCAGTATGGTTACTCAAAGTAGAAAACTTTTCCAAAGCTCTCAAAACCCCTCGGGCCATTCTCGCCGCATCCTCAGCCGACATGTCCTTCAGTTCTCGGAGAGCCCTTGTTTGAGCTTGTTGACCATATTTTGAGTATAAAATGCCCGAACCTACAGCAACCAAAGCTAAACTTCCCACACCAGCCGCAACATCAGTCCATCCTTCCCAACTCATAATACTTGAGCTATTAGGCTGCCCAACAGTTCCCACCTGGGCACCTGGTTGATTGGGATAGTAGTATACATAATAGTTCTACAAAATAAAATAAACGATTCAAATAAATTATTTTAAAGCCAGTCTTCACTTTCCACTATAAAAAATCCATATCATAACTTTAAATCATTTTTTTCTCTGTATACTTTGTTTAAATCCAGATTTCTATCAATAGAAATATATACAGAAAGTTTTATCTATTTATTTTGCTGATTATTTGTTCAAGATTAAAAAATATAATTCAAATATTTTGCCAAAAAAATAATTCAATTTCTAGCCAAAATAAAAATTATCTAGCTTTATCTTGTGACTACTGACCACTGACTGACCACTACACAAGATCATCTTACTTTAAAAATTCCCCCACACCACCACCACCGGTGAAATCGGATTAGCCATGCATGCTAATTTTTTTTATAAGCCGTCACTTTCCAACATAACATAATCACAATTAAGCTTCAAATTAATTTTATTACTTAATATTTTCGGAAGTGCTAATGAGGAAAACGACAATTAAGTGTAAAAGCATTTTAAAAAATACACGTCAATGCCCACATTCTTTTTCAGAAAAAAAAACATCCTCATCCGATTTTACAAATTACAAAGCCATTAAATAAAATTACTCTTGAGAAAATAATCTCAATAAAAGTCAACCCACTAATTATTATAATGATTATGACTTTGACCATTGGACTCATAAAAAAAATAAAAAAGGAGAAATTTTTCATCAGTCAACTCAAAAGACAAAAGCGGAAGGAAACACTTTCATCTACAAACCTGTGAAGGAGTGCCCGTGTTCACTGATGTTTGACCTTGCAACATGTTCTGGTCACTTGGCGCCACACTTTCACGAGCTTCAGCAACAACTGGTAAAGGAGATGTGGATGGCGTGGGTGGTGACAGCGGTGGAGCTGGAGATGATTTCGAAATGAAAGAGTTCACATTTTGCTGCTGAGTTGAACTTCCAGAAAATCCTCCAAGATTTCCTCCTCCGGGTGAGGGGCCACCCACCACCTCTGACCTTGGCTGGTAAACTGGGGAACGCTGTTGGGGGCTTGCGGCAGCGGTAAACCCAATAAACAAGCTTATCACCAAAATAGCCTTCATTTTTTTTTCTACAGAAAAATTATAATTGCATACAAATTAATTTAATTATTAAAATAAATATTTAAACCATTTAAAAAAAATTTCAAGCTATGACATGACTATTTGGCAAATTACCACCACACCTATTCACTTGGCTAATTTTTTTTTCTTTCAAAATGTTTTTTTTTTTTTTGCAATAAGCCATTTTTAATACGTAAAGCCGCTTTAAAAAAACAACTTCTTAATCTTCCTTCCTTCATCCTTTTCAATAATTTTTTATTTCGTCTTAAAAACTTTCACTTAAAAAAAATCCAAACTCAGTTCAGTTCAATTCAGTTCTCTCATCAGTATTTTTTTTTCAACATACTATTTTATAAGTTATTTTACCACAAAAAAACTTTACGTATTAAATCTAACTTGACTAACTGTCTTGATGAGAGTAACAAGTAATGAGTAACAAGCCGTATCATTCTTTTTTAACCTTAACCCTTTCCCATTTTCCATTCACAATAAAAAAAACATAATATTCTCTCTAATCATTACACTTGTTCCTTATAACTCATCATTTAAAAAAATAACAAAAGCTTAAAACTTATTTTTCCTTTTAAATTCACAAGCTTATTTGTAAAAAGGTTAACCTTATGACAATCATATCATAAATGACCTCTCATCCAAAAGTCTCGGCAAAAGTAACTCTTTCATTTTTTTTTAAATTCCTTCCTCTCTTTCTCAAAAAAAAAACGTCTAAACGTAATCATCACTCATTAAAATGCCTTTTACAGTCTCACTCCGTCTCTGTCCTGTCTATTATGAATATACAATTTTACATGAATGAAAATCAAAATAATAATAAGTGTGAACCCTTTTTTAGTCATCGTCATCATCCCCACAGCAACCAAACCACCACCACCACCACCTCATCACCATCATCATCCCCTTCAAAACCATCTTGTTTGATTATTGCACTACCTTACGTATTTTTTTTACTACGCTGCGCCCCCACCAAAAAATATTATAATCATGTTCAAAAAAATATTTCATTCATAAAAAAACTACTATATCCTCTTATTCTTCTGGTTTTACAAAGGAAATTCTTAACTTAACATATTCACAATTTCAAGCTCTTTTATTACTTGGTTTGTTTGGTTGGTCAGTTTTTAGTCACTTATGCTCTCATCTTCATCAACTCATCTCATTCAACAAATTTTTCTTTTTGGTCAAGTCAACAAACCACAACGAAATACAATTTTCTTTTCAATTTTACTCATCCTTTTTATTTTTCCTTCATAATTACCATTCTATCTGTTAAACTATGCAACTTCAACTCTAACAACCAATCTGAGAAAAAAAACAAGTGAAAAAGGAAAATTGCACCATTGAAAAAAAAATGCTGATGATGATGATTGGCATTGATGATTTTCTTTTTTTTTTCTTCTGAACAAACCAACAATATTGAAAATGAATGAAGGTGAAGGATTGTGATTGTAAAACCAGCCATTATTTTGTAGTCGTCATCGTCATCATGATCGTTTTAATCAAAAAACGCAATGCAATGCAATATAACCTATTGTCTAGTTAAAAGAGCAAAGAACTTGATAACATCAACGAAAAAAAAATCAACGTTTTTAAAATTAAAGCCATCCCTAACTTCCGGCGACTACACAACCAAAGTGGTAAAAAATTTTGTACAAAATTCTTTTCTTCATTCAAAAAATTGGTCGTATTTGGCATTACATTCCCAGTCATACAGTGTCAATGTCAATCAACCATATATAATACCAGGAAATTAATAAGGTACACATTTTTTTTACAACAAATTATAATACAAAATGTAAAGTAAGAAAAAATTAATATTATTGGTTGTCTGAGAGTGAAATAGTGTGTGAGTTTGAATCAAAACGGAAATCTGACTGCCTGTTGCCCCTCTTTTCATGCTCTTACTAACCTATATACACGCAAAAGCTTACACAGAAAATATATAATGATGAGTATCATCATCACTATATCATGTGCTTTACAATGTGCAACCCTTTCTTTTCCTTTGGTTAAGTTTTACTGCAAAAAAAATTGCACAAAAATTGTACAAGTGCAAGTATTGCTAAATCTTTCAGAAAAAAAACATTGCTGCTGCTATTGCTGTCGGTGGGCTACTTCACTATCTTCTGTGTACTTCTTATAAAAACAAGTGTGTATTAAGTATGTAATGTAATCTTATATGAAACAATGGCAATTCTTCTTTTTATTTTATAGCTTTCATTCACAAAAGACAACTTTTCCCTACAAAGTTGAATTTAAAAAAAAAATGTACGATATGCGTACACACTTTTTTACATTCGGTTTTTATTACGGCAGTGCAATGCAATGTAATGAATGATTAGCCAGAGTTCACGTTCACACATAAATAAACTATTATGCTACCACCACCACCGTCGTAATAAGTAATGTTATTTTTTTTAAATAAATTTAAATGAGGTTACACCTTTTATCACATAAAAAAATATAATATTTATGTTTATTTTTTATGTAATTGATGAAGTAAGATTAATTAAGTTAATTAAAGTAGTATTTTTGTAATTATTTAAATTACCTGATTTTTCGGGGAATTCCAAATGAAGAAAAAAAAAATCCGATTTTGAAATATTTTTTTTTAAAGATGCACTTCACTTCTATTTTTTTTGTTAGGCCTTTAGGGATACCCTTAAGGGTTTTTTTTGGGTTTACTGACGTGAGAACGATGAGAAGAAAAGATTTAAACTAAAATGGTTTTGGGGAAGGTGCACTCGTTTTTATGAAGGAAGAGATGTGTGCTGGAATTTTTATCAAAGTGCAGAGAGCTAAGATGCAACTTACCTTTGTATTTTAAGATGCGAGCAGCCATTACCTTGCATCATTTTTTTCTTTCTTTTCTGGGATTCCTCGGTTAAAAGTCAAGGACGCAGCAAGAAGAAAAAGAAGGGGAAAAAATATAAGGAGCATCTTTAAAAGAATAACGGATAAAATGCAGCTGCTGTGATTATAAAAATATGCAGTAAGCCTTACTTCCTCAATTTTTACCTGCATTACAGGTAGGTAGGTAGTATACCATGGTACCTAAATTGTACCAGCATCCATTGTAAAATTGTAAATCCGAAAACTTTTATTTTTTTTCTTGAAAGAAGACAAGAATTTTTAAAAGGTAAAATGTAGAGCATATAAACCTTCTTATGTAAAATGTAATGGAACATTTTGGGAAGCTAAAGGGTCCATATTTTTTTTTATCTGAAGACGAAGATCTGTAGTCAAGATGCAAGCCTTCGTTCTTGGAATGGAAAATCTCAACATTCTTAAATCTCTATTCCTATTTATCTGAACTGAACTGTATAAAAACAGCTTTAATCTTCTGTAATACAGCTTTGTGAACTTGACATGGTATACATTTGTTTTTCTTTTTGTTTTGCCCTCAAACCATTTTATTTAAAAGAAGATTAAAATACTTTACATTTGGTAATAATAAGATGTTTGGGCTTTTTCTTCCTTTTTTTATGTAACCATGACCAATTTTATTCTCTAGAAATTAAGGTAGTGAAGGAAAAAATATTCTTGAAAGACGACACTAACAAACAGACTAATAATATGGTCTAATATACCTGTAAATCTGATTTCATTCACTTTTCCCTTTTAAAACGTTTTCTCAACGTTAGTCTTTCAACTTCCTTTTCAATTCATTTTTAAAAAAACAAATTGAAAGGGAATTTATATTCAAGTGACAAAAAATTTAAATTAATATGAGAAATGAATCAGCAAGTTATTTTTTTAATCATAATTATAATTCATCATTTAAATTCTTTTGAAAAAAATAAAATCATCATTCATTTTTTTTTTATTCTACCAAATTCCTCATCCGGCTTTACCAGGAATTTCTCAATTAAACTATTATAAAGCTGCAGCTGCACCTGCGGTTAATGACTCACAAAACATAACAAAGTTGTTTAAAAAAATGCGAGCACGTCACGTCACGTGACGTCACGTGAAAAAGCCAAAAACACGCATTATTACTCTAACTATTTAATGTAATTGGTTGTATAAACAAAACATATCACCAAATTTATACGCTCAGTTGACTTTTTTCAAAAGTGCATACGCACTTGCATTACATTCTTTAAAAAAATCATAAAGTATTTTCATTCAATTAAAAAATAAAACGTGAGCTACTGCTCCTGCTGCTGTATCAGTAGTTTTTTGGTAGTCCTTACCATAACCAATTTAAATTCATAAACTATATTATATTTTTCCCCCTCTTGTGTAAATACCTATCCATCTGTTTTGTGTTCTTGAACTTGATCCTTATTTACTCAACTCAACAGACGCATCATCATCATCAACAACAACTTATTAGTCTACTGGTTCAGTGATCTTTTTTTCATAGGTAGAAAAAATATTTAAGCTTGTTAAAATGAAATAAAAAAATTGTGTAAAATATTTTGGTTTAAAAAACGAAATGCTATGCTGCTGCTCATTTACAAACGTTTTCTCTGATGAACTCGTATGAATTTTTTTCCCCTATCTCTTTCCTAATACATTATACATATTGAGCTTTAAGCATAACATGACATGAAAGTAACACCAAAAACACCTACACTTAGTCAGATTTTCTTTGAAATAATAATGTAGAATAAAAAAAAAGAATGATAGTCATAAAAAAAGTGAACAATGCAATTCCAATGCATATGCACTCATGAATAAACAGGTGGTTTGGTTTGGTTGGGTTTGATTGTTGGCGGAGGCGGTGTGTTCTGTCTTTTTGAAGATGAGTTTGGTGACTTATTATAAAGAAAAAATTGTTAGGCAGATTTAAAGAAAGAAACCATTTATTATCATAGTTTATGTACAAGCTTGACCAAAAGAAAAAAAATTCAAGCAAGCATTTTTCAAGCATACTTGCGTGTTAGCCAAAAAGAAGGAAGATAATAATGTGGTCTAGATCTAGTCGTTATGTCGTGTTTACCAAATATGTAAAAAAATACATAAAGTAAAGTGTAAAATGCATCATCTTTGAAAATTTTGAATATAATCAAATGATATGTGTAATATAAAGCATAATATTTGAAAAATATACTCTTTACATCTAAATTCTCACCTTCTCCTCTCGTCAGACACTTTGTTTTTGTCAAATTTACAAGGCGGATGGATAGTGGACTTGAGAAATGTGTATCAGGCTTACTTACTCACAAAAGTACATTTAAAAAAATGAATGGGGAGAAAAAGGTTTTTCAAAATGTATAGCTTTTTAATGTTAACAGTACAGCTAACTTTTTCCTATGAGCATTTTTTTTTAGGAACGCCTTGTTTCAAAAAATCACAGAAGAATGGGTGCAGTGAAATGAAATGCATATGAAGATGTTCTAAAGATGGTGAATAAGTGTGTGTAATATATTATTATGCCAGTAGTTCATTCTCTTTAAGGTTAACAATATAAAAGACCTAAATTACACACGTATTGCATGTAGAGACGCATTGAGATTGACGAGATTCAGGTGTGTGTATTACGTGTAAAAAGCCATGGTAAGTTTGTGAGAAAGGTAGAAAGAGAGCTACTCTGACTTGACTTGACTGAGAAAATTGTTATGAAAAAAAAGGCTGAACTTGAACCCTATAACATTAGCATCCCAATGCAACTTACGTGTGGACTGTGGACTGTAGAGTGGATTCCGCAAAAACTGAAGAAAACTTTAACATTGTTGTCTTTTGAGTAACTTGCTTACCAACTTATTTAAATTGCAATTTCAAATCGCAATGTAACATTATCGCAAAGTGTCTGCTTTTTTTTACGAAAAAGGGTATATGAATGACTATGACGACCGTATATTTTATACGGCGTATATATTTTTACTGCTTATCTTTCTAAAGCTCAAATAGCATCTTATTTTTTAAAAGTTAGAACAAAGGCTAGCAAAGTTAACCAATTTGAAATACTACACAGTTTACACATAAAACTAGCCTTTACACGTATTATATGTAGGATGCGTATAATGTATAGTTATTTTACACACGTAGAATTTTGAAAAATTGCGGAAAAATGGCCAAGTATAAAATGAGTTTGAGGCCGCAAGTCCTCCCAGTTTCGAACTTGGATTTGTTTGGTGAACATAAAAATAAATAAAGTGGTGCATTTATAAAAATTTCTTATTTATTTTTTTTTGTGTGCTACGGTAAAAAAAATAATTAAAATAAAATTGGTGCAGTTTAAAAAATATATATATATCTTTCTGTTAAAAAAAATTACACAAATCTACCGGATTAATTTACCGGATTTAATTGGATTATCCAGACGAGTTCACAGGTAAAAAAAAAATTGGTGCATTTTTTGTGCTTTAAAAAAAATTTAACTGGAGCAAAAATAGCAGTTTATTTTGAAAACGATACGATACGATACATCATCCAGCCAATTAAATTGGGACAAACCAACAGCCTTGCATTTTAAAATGTGTTTTTTGTGAACAGAAAAAAAGTGTTCAATGGATTATTAATTTAGTTTTTAAAGAAAAAAAAATTAATTGGCATTTGAATTAAGTTTTAAATATTTTCTTTAAAACAAAATAATTTTTTCTACTGTTTATTTGATTTACTGCGGGTGTTATTTTGTAAAACTGAGTATATATGCGTCTGCGTGAACAAGTTTCAGTTTTCATAGTAATTTTATTTTTCTTCTCATTCCCAACGTCATTAGTTTGAGTATATCCGCTTGAGCTTTTATCCTACATTTCCATTAACCTTGATAGTTGATAAAAAAAAAATATATGATGTACATACACAATGTAAGTAAACATAATAATAATAATGGTGACTAAAAACGTGAACCAAAAAAATATACATACACTTTTGCAAAATGCGTGCAAATCTTCTTTAAGATTGCGACTCAAGACAAGTCAAGAGACACGAGACAAAGTCAAGTCAAGAGTCAAGTGCACTTCGAAGAAGATGATGAGGATCTACGTGCAAAGTACTTTTTCCTTTAACATGTTAAACAAGTTGACTAATTTAAACTACAAAAATTACAAAGTAGCTTTTCAACTTTATTTTCAAGTGTGCCTTTTCATTTTTTAAAGACAAATTGAAATGGTAACATGTTGATTAGTTTAAGATAACGGAAATTGTTTTGTTTTTTTCTTCTTCAGAAAAAAAAATTACACTGTCAATTTATTAATGGCATGATGGGATTATTTATTAGAAGGAAAGTAAACTGGGTAATCAATACAGTCAAATCAAAACAAAATCTGTAGGACAACTCATTTAAAATCAATACTCATTTAAAAGTTGTAAAAGGGAAAAAATTAGGGAAATTATTTTGAAAAATAAATATCCTGAATAAAAATTGGAAAAGTTTGTAAATGTACGCAAAACTGTACTTAATTTTTTTTTATTTACTCTTCTCCATTTGAAAAGTGAGTTAGGGAAAGTGTTTTTCAACCAAAAAATAAAACGAGTCAATAAACCGGAAGTACACTTTTTCCTGTTCCATGTAACCAGCCTTGATTAATCATCTCTTTCTTTCCGGTTGTTAGCCTTACCTTTACAAAAATACTTTTACAAGTAGCTCCTCACATTTACTTTTTTTTAGAGATTTTAATTTAATTGAATATTATTGAATTATTATATCAGCATCAGCCATTCTTTACAAACTGTACTGGATAAATTGTAGCTGGAGATATGGCTCGTCTGAGTATTCTAAAATAGCTATTTATTTTTCATAGAGTAAAATAACATGAGAACAAAGTACAATGGAAACCATGTATCATAACATGCTATCCTACAATTTTTTTGTTTACTTTTCATTACATCGTACCGTACTACCTTTACAAAAGCAAACCTTTTCAACTTCCTTTCACATCACTGACTTTTTTTTTCTTAGAAAAAAAATATCTTACTTTTATGACATGTCTACCAGTTTAGTCAATTTTTTTCCAGGAGATCTTTCTATTTAATTATACATTTCAAGAAAAACTCTAACCATTTCAAATACTCAGTGTATTTAAAATCCCAAATCATCTCTAAACAATCCTTCTTGTTCAACAGCCCCACACACCACCATCATCATTAACATTTTATTTTGCTCCACTAATTATTCTACTGTACTGTACTCCACGACGACCTAGAAATAATCTCAAAGAAAAGAAAACTATTTTTTTTTCTAATTCATTTTTTACCTACAACCAAACCACCTAAATAGATAATTATATTAACACACCGCCGCCATAATATCTCATCGCCAAAAAAAAATTAGAAAATTATACAAAAAAATGCGTGCACCCTTTACAATGAATAGATACACACACTTATTTTTTTTAAACAATACTAACATACTTTATTGTTATCACAATCAGAATTTTTTTAGCATACCTTTCAATTAACATTCGGTAGAAAAATGTTTTCTAATAAGTGGTTGTTCAAACGAGAAAAAAACATTGAAAATCCTTAATTTTTTTTTTGGCAAACTCAACAAAAAAAATACAATACATGCTATTATTATAGCTATATGGCTTAATACATCAAGAGATTAATCTTAGCACTCCCATTTTATATTTATTTTTATAGAAAATAATAAAATTCAAAACAATTCTATAAAAAAAGATGGACTATCAAAATTTAAAATCTTCAAACAAACCTACTTTTCTTTTTCAATTCTTTTTTTTACACCGCTTTGCGTGCTTTTACACCGTTTAAAAAAATAATGCATACATGCATATTAGCCAGAGAGCTATACTAATAATCTATTTTATAGTTTTACACTTGCTTACGCATTTGTGCTACTTAAATTTAAAAAAAAAACTATTCATTAAAATTGTAAATAGCTAAATTTCTATTGTTTTTATTTCCTACAAATTTAAGATATATTTTTTTTTGTAAATACAAAAATTTCAACACGGTTTACTTTTCTATTCAAACGAAACCGATTTCAAATTAATTTTTTTTAATTTGATCTAATTTTCAAACACAACTTGTTAACCAAAAAAATAGTTTATTAGCTTTAAAAATATAAATATAAATTTCTTCTAAAAAGCTGAAATTATTTCCAAATGCAAAGTTAAACCAGTTTTCGTTATTCCCATCTCAACAGTAAAAAAAATCTTCCATCCTTCAAGTATTGTCGTCATTCACGTCATGATCCTATTATTACGAAACTTTATTTTGATCCCTTAAAAAAAACATTACCTAAAAAAATATTGAATAACATCTCATGTGTGAGAATGAGGCAGGTGTGCTTGAAAATAGATTCTCCATCATCGTCTTCTCATCCAAGTATAAATTGAATACAAATCTGTATTAAAGATTTTTTCCATGGTATCATCATCCAATCATTAAGTATAATGAGCTGGAGAAGCTCTTAGATAAATACTTAAAGAAGAAAAAAATCCAAGTGAAAAGATTCTGGGAGGCTGTAGATCAGCGCAGCCCAATATACCAAGTCACCAGGGCAACCTGAGATATTTTTTCGATAAAAGTGAGTAGGCGTACATAAGCTTTCATTCCACTGTGTTTCTTTTATCTGATCTTCTCCAAAAAAAAATCAATACACAGCAAAATACCTTGTCTAGCAAATTTCTCCATGAAATATATTCCAGTTTAGTCCTCTGGAAAAATTGAATGAATTTTTTTTTAACAAAAAAAGACATAAAATGTCATCTTATCTTTTAAAAAGTATAAAGATGATTTCAGAAAATAAAACGAAATAAAAACGTTTTAAGATTTTTTCTAATGTTTTGTCCTTTGACTAGAAAATATCTGGAAAATCCAAGAAAAACTAAACTGTTTACAGTTTTTTCTTTTTCTTCAAAATAAACCAAACAAAGTGGGCAACTGTGTTTATAAATCACTTGTTTAAAAAAAATTTATCCTGTTTAGAAAAAAATGGCATTCTTTTCTAAAGACCCACTACCCTAAAGTTCTGTTCTGTATATACATTACATATATAAATATATTTAAGCAAGGTGGTGTATAATACATGTATAAAAACAAGTAGAAGAAGAAGATTGAAGATGAGAAATAAGTAAGCAAGTTCAGTTCACCGTCCGTCCCGGACGGTCAGTGAAGATGTAGCAGGCAGGTCAGTGTGAAGGCCGGAGTACCGTTAGCCATAATGCCATTATTACTTCTACTACCTGTCTGACAGGTTGCCAACATAACAAAAAAATTTCTATATGGAATAAATTTAACGGGGCAGTAGAGAAACGAGAGAGAGAGATGCAGAGAGAGAGAGAGAGAGAGAGAGAGAGAGAGCTTATCCGAGAGTTGAGTAAAAACCCACAATAACAATAACAACAAGAAAGACCATCTTTTCTATCTATCTACTTTACTATGAAAAAAGGTGAAGATGATGAAAAATACCAGCAAGTAAACTAGTAGCTTAGCTTAGCCTAATGCTAAAAAATATTCTACCTTTAAGAAAGATGAAGAATGGAAAATAAATATTCTTCAAGATAGGTAGGTAGATATGTGGAAAATACCTAAGATAGGCGAGTAATAATAATAATTGATGTTTCAAACAGTTGATTATGAATTTTGAAAGGGTTTTTAAGCCAGAATCCAACCTACACACTTGAAAATATGTATATTTTTTTCAAAGTAAGGTGGTGGTGGTGGTGTAATAAGTGATGAAATATTTTTCGGGGGAGATCATGATCGTCATCAAGTCATCAGTAGAATCATCAAGCTAGGGTGATCGTTATAAGTTATTATACGATCATTGTGCTACGCATTAAGTTGTACATCAACTAAAAATGCAAATTAGCCCGAGAAAAAAAAGAATGGAATTTATCTGAAAAATAAAAAGGGTGTTCACGCCTTGTGCCCTCTTTTAATGTTTTATTGATGTAAATGATCATCATACTACCCTACACCCTACCTGGTCAACAAGATTTATAAAAGAACTCCGAACAAACCGGATTCTAAATCTTTAAAAACGTTTTTATAAAAAAAACAGCTTGTAAAAGTAGGTCTAATGTCTACTGATTTTGAATTTCTTAACATTGTCAAAATAATTTAAAGAAATATTTAAATTATTTAAAAAAAATAAAAATATTGCATGATAATTTCTTAAATAGTCTAGCTATATATTTCACTAAAAAATTTAGATTTAGATGAATAAAAAGGATCTAGATGTCCTTTAGACCAAAAATTAAAATGTTGAGTGTTGTTCCCTTTCCGCCTCAGAAACTTTTTATTTTTTTTACCTAAAAAATCTTCTAAAAAGCATATTATAAGCTTTACCTTTTTTATAGCAAAAAGATTTTTAAGAAAATGGGATTTTAAGTGAAGACGAATAAAGATCTTCACACATTTTTCATTTTATTTACTCATCTCACGAAAGCCATGCCATAGCTATCGCCATCACACCAGAGACCAACACCAACAGTGCAATATTTTTTTCAAGTGGTTAACTTCTCTCTCTCTCTCTCTCTCTGTTTATTTTGCATAGCTTTCTAAGTGTAAAATATATAATGCCAAAAAAATATTACATTCAAATAATTAATACAAAGATGCTGATGAGCTTAAACAATGGAAAATGAGAGTAGAGCTGGTGAGCTGATTGTTTAAAAAAAACACTTATCATTTTAAATTCTTTTTTTTTTGGCAGCCGCAGTCGCAAACATCTTCGCATCTTCTCATTTTCAACTATTCCTTTTATTTAATTAGTGAAGAAAAAAAATTGAACTAATTTTTTTAATGAATTCAAATCATAAAAAAAATTGCATGTAAACTTGGATTTTACTCTTAAAAAATTTCATACCCATTTTAAAGTGCGTAAAATGTATACATATTTTAAATATTGGTCATCTAGTCATCTTGATACTCAAAAAAAAAAGTTTTTTAAAAGATGACATCATAAAAATGACAAAACCATTCAAGCGAAACACTTATACACGTAATCTTTTTTTTAACGGTAAAATTGCTAAAAAAACACCGGATGATTTGCATCACTAGCTATTTTGCATGTTTTTTCCAAAAAAAAACTAAATAAAAAATCATGCCACACATTTTAAAGCTATTACACAGAAAAAAAAATTCAACTAAAATTATTATGAAAGCTGTGAGCCACACCACCTTAAACGGAATATTCTTAAAATTCCTCATCTTCATCATCCACCTTTCTTCTAGGTTTAGTTGTGTAGGTAGTTTGGCCATCTACACATGGCCATGATGATGATACCACACCATCACCACCGCCACAATAAATAATTCCTTTTTACCTTTCAATCTATTATAATCAATACTCAATTCAAGTCTGATGCACTTTTTTCCACAGGTCAATTTTTTTTTTCAAAAATCCAAAGAATATATATTCATATCACATCTCTTTGTATCGTATCGTCTCATTCATTCATTCATTCTTATATATATATTTTTTTGATATATAGCATTAAACAAGTTGATTACACATTTATCTTTTTACTTTTTATTCCTGTTTTTCATTTTGCCATTCTGTTCATTTCTCTTTACAGATCTTTAAGTTGAAGCAATGCATCTGCAAAAGTTGACCCTGTTGACCGTTTGTATGGGCATGGCCTGTATGGCTGCCCCTCAAGCTCAACAACTTCAACAAAATCAACCACAGGTACACAAAAAGACAATCCACTTTTTTTTACACGTAGCCAAGCCACAGTAACACAGTCAGAGAGAGAGAGAGAGAGAGAGAGAGAGCCGAAAAATATTTTTTTCAAACGAATGACCAGTTTTGTACGAAAAAAAAATCACAAGACAAGGTTGTAATACATCTAAACAAAGCAGATACACAATTTTTCACTGTAAAGAAAAAATGACAAAAGAATATTTTTTTGCGCATTTGAAATTACTCAGCTTCGTTTGGTTCATTGGTACACAATACCTAATTTTTGCTTACGGGCATCCGTCAAAATGAAAGTGGGTCATTCACGACGGCTTCACGACGACGACGACGACATCGACCATCTGAAAAAAATGATGATGCGTTGCCCTCTCTCTCTCTTTCTCTCTGTCTACCTGATTTTTTAAAGGGAAAAATATTAAAATATTATTTTCTTTTAAATAATTAATTAAGGCTCAAGCCAGCGCTCCAGTAGCTCAAAGTAGAGACGCCCCAGTATATTCGGACGCTTCCTATGCAGCAGGTGGTTACCAAGCGGCGGCCCCCGCTGCCCAATACGGAGCCCCTGGAGGGGCCGCAGCGTATTCCCAGCCACAAGCTCAGTACACCGCGGCAGCTAGTTCGCAAGGAGGTTATGGAGGAGGTGGTCAGCCTGGACAGAATAATGCGGGATATTACTACTACTATTATCCAGTACAGGTAAGTTGAATAAAAAAATACAAAAAAAAACTATAAAAAATTAAATAGGCTATATATTTTTTATGTTATATTTTTTTATTGATTTTTTTAAAAAGGAATCAAAAACTGCTGCAGCAGAATATGCCCCACAAAAGGAAGCTTATCATCCCGCCGACTCTTATGGAATTGATCCCTTGGGAATCATTTCCGTTCTTGCTATTGCCGGATTAGTTATTGCTGGACTGGCTCTCCTTTTCCCTGGATGGGCTTATGTGAAAAGTGATGAAAATGTTTACTACAGGAGTGCAAATGGTATGGAAACATTTAAAAATGCCTATGTATACTTTTTTTTTTTATGGGGAAAGTAATAAAAAAAGGGAAAGTCTTTTGGTCTATAAATATATGTTATGGATTTTTTTTTATGGGAAAATTGATTGAAAATTTTTTTATGTATTTTTTTTGAAGGTGTAACAAGTGTATTGGGATTGAATAAGGAAGACTTCCTCACTTTGACTAGTTTGGTTCTTGCGGCAATTGAAGGAGAGGATTGTATTGATAAGATGATGTGTGATGCTAGCAAATTGGTGAAGAAGGTTAAGAAGGCTGACAAGTTCCTTAAGTGAGTATTTTAAACTTATTTGTCTGGATAATTTTTTATTGACATAGGTTGTTTTCAAGTTTTGTAGCCAAATTGCTTGATAGGCTTTTTAGAGGTTTAAAAAGAAAGACATTAACACGCAAATTAACTATAAAGCGTTAAACCCACAAGTTTTTATTTGTTTCTTTTAACTTGGTCATGTTTACCAAATGGCTACGGTTTAGTGCAGATTATTGCAACTTCTTTTTTTAACATACTTGTTTTGAGGATTTTAAGCTTTCTCTTTTCTGTGTGAAAGATTATATTGTTTGTTGAAGTTAACAAGGTTTACTTTTTTAAATAATTAATCATTTTGTGGAAATACGCTTTTCTAAATGATAGATAGAGGGTGTATACGTAGAGTGTTTATATTAAAATGGACCAACTTTTTTGAGAAATAGTGTGGATTTTTTATGAGTAATGTTTTATTTTGTGTTTTTTTAGGTTTATGGAAGACTTTGCCCCAACCTCTGTCTCAGGTAACATCAAGAAGCTCCGTACCACAATGAAGAAGAGTGATGAGTGTAAGAACATTAGTTGCGGAAAGAAGAAGCAGGTGGTGCTGTAGATATTTAACATTTAGGCCAAGTAAATTTTCATATATAAAATATAAACTAAACTAGCTAAATAAATAAATACACAAAATAATTAATATAATATAATTATTATATATTATTGTTATTATTATTGTTATACAACAACTCACAGAAGACGAAAAAAAATATATAAAGAAAAGAAAAAAAATCGTAAACTTGAACGAAGAATCGATGATGACGATGAATGAATCAAAAATGATGAAAACATAAATTTTTTGTATGTAAATTAAGTAAGTCCAAGACGACTGTTTGTTGATACGTCTACGTGTCCTTTTGTACTTTGTACTGTGAATACTATACATACCTTATTTACTTTTTCCTCCAGAATACAGACATAAAAATACAGAAAAAGTTGTTCTTTGAAAAAAAAAATATTATGCAGTTTTTAATTTTTTTATTCCATCCACCTTACATCTCACATCTCGAAAATTCACTTGCATACAAATTGGCCCATCACAACTAAAACTCCCTACGTATATATTTTTTCACAAATTGATTTATAATTAGCATGAGGCCTGCAAACCGACTCAACTACTTTTAATGAATTTAGTGAACTTCGTTTTCTCAATTCACCCCATCAACAAAATATCTGATCTCAAGGCAAAATCGATCGATAACAAATCCACAGATAAATATTTCAAACAAAATTTGAGAAAATCTCAATAAAAAAAACCCGAAACCTAGCCAAAAATTGTAAAAAAATAATCATTACTATCATATCATCTTAATCTCATCTCAATCTTAATCACGAATTGATTAATGGCTGGTTAAAAAAGTGATCACTTTTAATCCAATAAATTTTCAACCTTCTTTTTTTTCAGAAAAAAAATTAACTTTCATAACATTTAAAAAAATAATTCATTCTGTAATATTCAATGCACCCATTCATCAGTCAGCACAGTTTGTCAGGTCAGAATTCACTTTTTATTTCAATTCATGAAGAAAAAATTCTCACAAAATTATATTTTATTTTATGCATGCATTTAAACTGCAAAAAGTTAAAAGTAAAATTAGCTAACTCGAACTCAACTACTGACACAGTTTAGAAAAAAATAATTATATTAACTAATTGTTAATATTCATGTCAGATTTACAACTGTTTATTATTCATTTGAACGTGTGTGTTGATGCGATGCTGCGTGCAGCAGCTCATTACACTTCCGCTCAAAGGAAAATGAAAAACGTTACGTGACAAATTAACCTACTTATCTTCCATTTTTTTTTCTTTGAGAAAAAAAAGCCGAGAAAATTACAAACTCAACTTTATTTTAAAACTCTCACTGTTCCATATTCATTTTCAAGTTGATGCAATATGCAATCCTATCAGTTTAAAAAAATAAAAATAAATTATTTTAAAATAATTAATTTTTTTACCGCTCATTATTTATAGCTCATATATTTATTTTACACACAAAATTTTTATTTTCAACCAAATAATTTTCACAGAATATTTTAAGTGTAAAGCATAATATTTTAAAGTATAATTAATTAAATTTTCTTAAATATATATATTATTTTTTTTACAAATTACATTGCACTCGGGTGGGTATCATCATCAGTATCATGTTTAAATTTAAAAAAGGTATCGGTTTTTGTATCGTATATATATTTTTTCATTCAAATGACGAGAACTTGTTACATAATCATACTTAAAGAAAGGATAATTAAATTAAATAAACATTTTTTTTAAACATCCAAACCAAAAAAAAATAGCTTTGGTTTTGGTTATTTTCCATCTTCAAAATTAATACCTTTATCATAATACTTCACTGGTAAAAACAGGAAAAAAAAATAAACGAGCTTAAATTCATAATTTTTTAATATGGAATTACATCGAAAAACGAAAAAAACAAATAGAAAATAATTATTCGGTTTTGTACACTGAAAAAAAACTGGCAAACTGGTTACATTTCTATATTTAAATTACTTACTATAGTGCTTAGTTTTTAAAATAATTAAAAACGCTGCTTTGTTTAGAGTATTCATATTGAGATTTATAAATTGTATAACAGTAAAAAACAGAAGAAAAAAAAATAACACATATATTTATTTTTTTAAATGAAATATAATTATTTTAAATATTCAGCATGCAAATTGCAATTGCAGATTTTTTTACTTTCTTGTTCCTCCATCGATTTTCATTGCGGACAAGCTTTTCACCAGTTTTTTCGATCCCGGCTTCTTTTTATTTTTATTCTTGTCCTTTTTCATCTTATCGGTGGATGATGATTCCTGACTCTCACTTAACTTTATACGAAATGTTGTTAAGGTCTCCTGACTTAATTTTAGCTTGTTCTTCAGTTCTTCAATTTCCGCTCGTACGGTTTTCTTTGCATCGCTTATCTTGTCCATGCCTTCTTGCATTTCAGCTTCAACTACAAAAAAAAATATATAATAAAAATTTAAAAAATTAAATTAACTTATTTTTTTTTAATAATGTTTTTTTATTAATTTAAATTACTTACAGTCAGTAGCATGCTCATATTTCCCCTTCGTAATGGGAACCAGATTGTCCAAGAGAGACTTTAAATAGCGACTCGGTTCATGAAACACGATTTCGTCATACGACTCAGCAGTGACCGACTTTTTCTTGGGCGTAAACTGGACACCATCTACTTCCGGTCCATCACTGTTGTGAAACAGCTTCAGGTGATGATAAACCGTAACCTGTGGGTTAACATAAAAAAATATAATTAATTAAACTATTTAATTAACATAAAACTACACTGCTACCATCTATTTATTTTATTAACGTTTATTATTTTGTACCGGTCGCTCCGTGGGATCCATAAAATAAATCTTGATCGGAATCTCGAACTCGCCCCATCCGGTCTCTGAGACTTCATAAGGTGGCTCCGTGATAACCCTGTTTGGGTTATCATAACTATCGTGCAATTTAAACTGCACTTTTTTAATGAATCCAGAATAATCCTCGTTGGGATAGGGTTTCAAATAAATCTTCCAATTGTGAGTGTGACCATCACTCTCCCTCTTCTTTCCAAAGTAGGTGGCCACGTTCCCGATGACAATTGGTTTCACAACATTAACGTTCTTCAAACAAACAAATAAATATTAATTAATTAATTAAACCATTATTTAAATTTAATGAATGCCATTAACTAATTTATAGTTTAATTTACCTTCATTCTACCTCCAGAATCAGGTCCATACTCCAAAATTGCCTGGTTCGGCGTTGAAGAACCTGGCGAAGCAGCCATTTTTCAATACCCACATGTACGAACCTGTTAATTACCACAAAATAATTAAATTAAATACACAACCCAGTTATTAAATTAACCATGTTATCATTAATTACAGTTTGTAACTTACCAACAATTAACTTCAGTTCAGTCAGCTGTCAGTATTTCAACCACTCATTAAATTAATTATTACCCTGTCCCTAAACCGACTCCTCTCTTTGGCAAGTTTAGCTTTTCACCGGTGCGGTATTTATACGTAAGCTAATTAACTTTATCAGTTCAGTTTCACGTTACTTACAATTAAAAATATCAACAATTAAAACAGTTTTTTTTTTGTCCAGAAGAACCCGAAAAGTGGTTCTTGGGTTTGTTTTGAACTGGACTGTCATCTGTCTACTTGCCTGAGACGCAATAGGCGAAATGGCACGTCTACACAATATAGCAGTTAAGCATGAATCTTCATCTTGCCATAAAGTTGACACGCATTTTGGGGCAATATGCAACAATCAAGATCCATAGCCCGGGAAAAATTTCCACACATCACAAAGTCGTCAGTCGTCAGCCTACAGTTTACCAATCCATTTACCTATTCTTTTCTTAGCAGTGCACTGCTGCATTGTGTCCGTTCATTATATTAATCACTGTAATTTTTCCACAATTAAAATTATAATTATAATCAATTATCCCTCTTCACAGCCTTTAAAATTCTCTCAATATAATTGGCATACATTAAAAGTGGACAGTGAACAGACACAAGCCCAGTGAACAGTGTACTATTTTTTTCTAAAATGTCTTTCGGCGGTAAGTTTTTCCAACAAAATAACAAACAATTAATTAAATATGAATTAACTATAAAAGTAACCAGTTAATCTATATTAATTAATTAATTTATAATTTAGCACCGAATAAACCCTTCGCCGGGTTCGGCACCACCCCCGGCCTCGGCCAGCCACAAGGACAACCAGGAGGCGCTCTCGGAACCTCCTCATTTTCCTTCTCCGCCGGAACCGGAAATGCACCCGCAGCCCCCGCCTTCTCTTTTGGTGGTGTTGGTGGCTCCACCGCCCCCACAGGTAGCACCGCTCCCCAGCTTTCCTTCACCTCAGCAACTCCCGTGTCCACAACCCCATCCCTCTTCAGTTTCGGCGGTGGCGGCGCAATAGCACAACCCCAGCAGCAGCAGCAAACCACCGGTCTCAACTTATCTCTTGGTGGCGCCCCCACTGCATCCCCAGCCGCCTCCTCTTTTAACTTTGGTACCTCCACCGCCCCAGGGGGTCTCGTATCCTCCGGACCTACTATCGGCATAGCTACACCCTCCATATCCACCAACTTTAATCCCGGAGGCGGTGGAGGTGGCGGTGGCCTCGGTGGCAGTCAACCTTTAAACTTTGGCTCCGCCCCTCCATCCTCCTCCCTCGCCCAACCCACCCTAACCCAACAGCCCCTCTCCTTCACAAGTAATCCCCCATCCACCGCCACAGGTTCCACCATCCAACCCACCTTCGGCGCCCCACCACCCGCCTCCTCCTCCTCCACAGCGCCGCCATCTTCAATGCCCGGTTTAATGGCAGCTTTGGGCACACCAGCCTCCATTTCATCTACAGCGGCGCCCTCTGCACCCTCCACCGGTATTAATTTTGGACTTGGGTCCACAGCATCCTCCTCAGCACCTTCAACTGGAGGTCTAACTTTAACCAATCCCATTAAACCACTGACCACAACAGCTGGTACACCAACCGCCCCCTCAAGTATTTTAGGTGGGTCCACAACTGGAGCCACTGCTCCCCCAGGGGGCGCTACTGCTCCCGGAGATTCTTCTGCAGGTGCCCCAGGATCAGCGCCTTCAGCAACTCAACTAACAACTTCCACAGCCACTACACAAGCTAATGCGGCAAATGTCTCGCAAATGAACTTCCGCCAGCTTCAGGAAGCCATTAACAAGTGGATGATGGATTTACAAGATCAAGAGAAACTTTTTTTGGATCAAGCCACTAAAGTTAACGCGTGGGATAAGACGTTGATTCAGAATGGGGATAAGATTGCTAAATTGAATGATTCTATTACTAAAGTGAAGAATGATCATACTCGGTTGGAACATGCGCTCGACTATCTTAAAACTCAGCAGACAGAGTTTGAAAACTTTTTGGAACCTTTAGAGGCCGGGTTACCGAGGAATATTCCAGTGGAACCGGAACGTGAACAGTTGTAAGTTTAAAGACAAAAAAATTAGATAAAAAAACATAATTAAATTAAAAATGATAGTTATGATTTTAATTTAATTTTAAATATATATTTTTTCAGGTATAGCTTGACTGAAAACGTGGACACTCAACTGCAGCAGATGGCTGAAGATTTGAAGGAGGTTATCCGGCATATTAATGAAAGTAACAAGACGGTTGATAAGAGTGATCCGGTAAATTTTTTTAAAGCTTTTTCGGGAAAAAATTCTTATTTTTTTTAATTTAATTTTTTTATTTAAATTTTAATTTAATTTTTTTCAGATTTCTCAGATTCTTCGTATTTTAAACGAGCACACCGATGCACTTCAATGGGTGGAGGATAACGCAAACCAAGTGCGCAGATCACTGGATGATGTATCAAAACATCACCAACTTGCCAAAAAGGAACATGAGCGTTCACTTCGTCAAATGTTTAAGTAAATTTAACTAACTATTTGTAAAAAAAATATATACTATCTTTGTATCTTTAAACTTAAACTTACTTTTTTCAGTAATAAATCAGTAAATTTTTTAGTTTTCATTTAATTTACCGAAGAAAAAAAAATTATGCAGTAAAAAATATTTCTACTTCATACTTTGTATCCAAAATCTAAATATGACAAAATAAGTAAAATAAATAAATACACAGTAATTAATTTAATTTTTTTTCAAAGTGGTCATCATTTTTTTAAATTTATTTTTTTAAAGTACCAACTTTTTTTTTTCCTTTAAAAAAATTATTATCGTGCGTCCTTAAAAACAAGTTATCATTTACAAAATTGGTTATGTACAAGATGAGATGAGTGATTATTATTTTTTATACTGATACTGGCTATTCTATTTAATTCACAAAAAAATAATACAACTAATATTACAAATTACAGTACAAGTTTAATTAGTTTTTAACTATTTTTTTCTTTTGCAAATTAAACTAATTACTTTAATGGATAATAATATGGAGGGAATGAATAGATAGTACTCCAGATTGTTTCACAATATTTTTTTTCTGTTTAATTTTTTTAAACATTTTTTTTTCTTTCATAATTATCAATTATCACAGCAAAAATGGAAAAAAAGATTTTTTATTTTTTTAACGTAATTAGCAATTAGCAGTCCAACGATGTAATTAATATTATTTTTAGCTTTATAATGTTTTTGAGACTCTTTTATCAGTGTCATCAGTCGAAATACATAATTAAATATATTTATTTTAAAATAATTTAATTAAATTGGATCATCTGGTGAACACCAATGGCTTGCAACATGTTCTTCTAAAGCGGCTGGATTTTCAGAGTCTTCAATTTCCACTCCACATAATGGGCACACTTGAATATCATCATCTTTAAAAAAATTTAATTAAAAAAATCACTTCATTAATTTAAAATAATTAAATATATAGCAATTAATTATTTTAAAAATAATTTTACCACTTTTTTCCGTTGAAGAACAACTATGAAATTCATTATTCATCAGGTCTAGCTCATGTGCATTATTTTGGGTGACACGCCCCCCACCGTTATCCCCTCCCCCACCTCCACCGCCCCCGCCGCTCCCCGGCGTCACTTCCGGTTTCTGTTTATTTGAATGGGAATGAACACTGTGGCCTGATGAAGTATTGTGATGGCTGTGGCTAAAGCGTTGATGTTGATGCTGCTGCTGATGATGACCATGACCATGATGACGCCTTGATCCCGCCGAGATTTTCTTTTTTCTTAGAGCGACCGTTGCATTAAGTACCTCTAAATGTTGTCTCAAAGATGACTGCTGGGATAACAAGTAATCTTTCATTTGACTAAAGAATTTGGCTTGTTGCTTGAAAAGGGATTCAGCCGCGGAGTCTGTCGAGCTGTCAGGGTCGCCTTCCTCGTCGGATGGGGTGGACAAGGAGGTGGTGCATTCTTGAAGGGCATCGTTTACCAAACCAGCAGACTGCCCCTACAAATAATTTTAAAAAAAATTAACTAAAACTAACCAGCAATTAAAATTTAATTTTTTAAATAGATTAGGCTTTTTGTACCGATGAGGCTGACTGCTTGGCTAATATTTCTCTGTCCAAAGCAGATGAGATCGTTTTGGAAACTGACTTGAAATCCTCGACAGTGGACATCGATTCTACCAATTAAGATAATAATTAAGTTTTAAATTAAAACAAAACTTTAAACTGCTTTGTTGTTAGTTAATTTGTTTATTTTTAGTTACCCAATTTAAGCGACTGGAATTCTGTAGATGAACTTCTCGAATTATGTCGACTTGACTTGGATAACGAATTGGTGGAGCTAACTTCCTCCCCAATTTCCGGTTGATAACCACCACCACTTTTAATTGGACTACTATTTGATGAACTGGTCGCAGAAGATGATGACCCACTATTTTTTAACAGTGAACTACCGCCTTCACCTCCACCACCTTCTTGACTTTGACTATTAACTCTACTCGCACTTTTATGCTGACGGTCAGGAAACACTCGCTTCAACATAATTCATAATTATCTTTAACATTTAAATCCACACTACGTTAAAAATTAAACGTCACATTTAAATTCCCCCCCTCTCTGCACTCTTAACTATAATTATAATTAATCTTAAGGTCACTTAAAATTACAAGCTTGTTAATTTTTGAGCAATAGTTTAAATATTTTTAAAGCCTTAATTTCCCACCACAATTTACTAATATTTAAATCCAAAAAACACAGCCGCCCTACCCTCCACTTAACAATTAATTAATTATCACAGCTGTAGAAGATTCCAAACAATTAATAAATTTCACCTTTAATTTTTTTATAACACAAACTATTAAAGTAGTTTTTTATTTTAATTCACGGCTGATTGAATTCCTCTCCTTTTCATTCTCATTCTTCACCTCTTAAAATTTTAAATACATTTTTCAACATTATCTGTTTTTTTAAATTAATTTTTTCAACAAATAACCCTTTCTTTATTAACTTTACTGACTTGACTGCCCTTTCTTATTGTTGTACGTTTTATCTTGTCTACGTAACGTAAAATAAACAGCAGGTAAAGTATAATATAAAGTTATGGAAAAAAATATGATTATCTGTTGTGTTTACATTGATGTGCATGGCAAGTAGAAGAATAGCTGTGTGTGTTGAGAGAACAGTAGTAGAAAAGAAAAAGGGTTAAGTGTACGCATTCCTATACATGTGTCATGTGTTAAGATAGATAGGCAGGTAATATATCATCTCATTGTTCTCTTATGCAAAATATTTTACAATTTCAACTCAACAATTCACAAATACAACAATGAACTATTATGCGTAAAACAAGTAGTCTTGTTTTTTGTATGCATTCTAAATTGAGATTGATTGCTTTTTAGAGCATTTCATCCACATCCACCCACGCACTTAACCCTTTCTTTTGAAAAATTGAAATGCATTGCATTGCAGTGCAATTTTTTTTGCATGTCTGTCTATTTAGCATATAAATCATTTATTGATAATATTTTTTAAACAAGTTTACATTTTTTTCTGACAAGATACAAGAATGAAATTGAGTGCATAGTTGTGTAAAGGAATTTTATATGAAAAAAAAATATATATTAAGGAATTTAAAAGTGTGCGTGTGGCTTTGTAATTAAAATGGATATACGTGCGTAGATGAGGTGAAGATAAAAAAAAATTGTTGATCTCTAAAATTTTAATGAAGATTTCCTTTTATTAAAAAAAATATATCTATGCTTATGCCCGTGTACAAAAAAATATATTTTTGATTTTGACATAGTGGCGTGGTCACTAGCATAATTTTTTTTTGGAAATGGTCTATATTTCGAGGCTATTCAAATGAGATGAAGAATAAAAGGCATATACTTTTTTCATAATATCAGTTATGATAAGCATTTAATTTTATTCATACATCTGCAGCAATCCATTTATAACAATCACTTAAGTCATTATATATTTAAAACGCATTTTCATCATTACAATTGCAGCCATTATATTTACAACTTATTGCATTCCACAACTATTTATTTAACATTAACAACTAATTAGTTTACATTTCAAACTTTCAAACCACCAACTCTCTCACCCAACCCCCCAAAAAATAAATGATATTTTAATTACTTATCGTACAATCAAATTCTAACTATACTCAATTTTATTAATTATTGTGGATTAAATATTAACTCATTATCCTTATCCAATACAACACTTCACACTACTTCAATCCTCACTTATCATTTTTATCATTAAAATTAAAATCGGACCATTTAAATAAAAACTTCTACTCAACTTCCATCCTCGCATCGTAGAAAATTTCGTGAACCTCGAGGTCCTCCTCATTTCCAGCATCCAAAGTCCCCACATCCCGTCCAAAATTCATTGCCTCGCCAACCCCGCCACCCCCATTTCCGGGAAACCCTGCATTCCCCATCTCAATTTCTTCTTGTCTCATCCCCTCCCCCCTCATCCCCTCCAGTGCTCCCTCCACTCTCCTCTTAAACTCCACAAGCTTATTCACCAGCCCCTCCCTCATCAAATGTCCGCTCTCATTTCTTCCATCATTCAAAACCCCATCCATCTCGCTGCTACCCACTTTAAACTCCTCCATCCACTCCAGTTTCTATGACAACCAAAAATTCCCCAAAAATTCCTTCAGTTTATTTTTTTAAATCTCTTTTCATTTAAATACAATATCATCTCCAACTTACATGTTGACTTGGCTTGTTCAAATACATAAGTGGATGTATCTCCCTCAACATCGGGCAATCCACGCCCACACCAAAATAATCCTTCATCTGAACCACCAGCTCTTCCACTCCACTAACAAAATTCCTATACATATCCATTTTTGCCTGGCAAGTTGCAAACCATACATCGTCACAGATAACTGTTGCTACTTTATTTTGTAGAAAACAGTTTACTTCCCATTTCACCTCCTCCAAATCTCCTCCATCCCCTCCCACAATCCTCTCCTCCACCTCCACCTCACCCAGCTCATATTGCTCACACAACTTGTCCAACTTTCCCCCGATTCGGGTATACCGACTTCCCGGATACAAGGCATACATACTCTGCTTTATAGCAGGTATATGCACCCGCATTCTCTCAAGTGCGTGGGCGGCAGCCAACTGTTTACTAAATCCTTCAGTCAGGGCATGTCCCACTCCAATAAACCCACCCACATATATTTCCGTCCTGAATTGAACTTTTACAGAACCATCTCTTATGAAGGTGATGCATTCCAAGTGAATATTCTCTTCCATAAATTCACACAAGTTCTTCAGAAACTTGAGTGGGGTTATCAGTTTCCCATTTTTATTCATTACGAACCACCTCGTCTTCAAATAGTTTTCCTCCAGTTTGTCAACGAGGGTGTCCCCGAATGACCCATTTTGAACAGTGGTCCTTAGACCTCCAAATGTGGTAGGCATGGGCAAGGGGGCACTTGGGTCGGCGTCGGCGGTGGTGTCGAATTCACTGGATGGGGGTTGATTGCGGAAGTGGGGCTGATTGAGACCTTGGTTACCGTTACCAGTGGATGATGATGACGCCATGCCAGTGTTTTGAGAGGAAGTAGAACTGGAGGAAAATTTAAAGGAGGAACTTTAATGAATATTTTTAAATGGCTGATGTGACGTGACGTGGAGTTTAAGAAAAGACTTTAAAACAAGTCGGGTAGCATCCAAAGAATTGAAATGGAAAGAATGAACATTTTAGCATGTTGGGTTGAGTAGCTGAAACGTTCCTGGAAATAGTTTAAAAAAACAAGTAAGGCATCATAATAGGTGGTGGTGGTGGTCGTGTTGCAAAGCGATTGGTTATTGGTGCAGGTGTACATGATGAACATTAATTCTGGGAATTTAGCTGGTTAGTGTGAAGTGGACGAAAGTAGGTCAGAGTACAATGAAGATTTATTAAGTGGCTTGAGACTATGAGTAAAAAAATATGATTGAATTGAGAAATAAAAATTATAATTGGTAGAAAGGAATTTTTCATAATTTGAAAGAAAATTCGATATCAGAAAAGCAATATCATTAAAATCACAATCACCAATTAAAATTGAGAAGAATAATAATATTTAACAGATCAATTAAGAGTTCACGACTGAGTAATTAAGATAAATTACATATTGTACTACGTCTACACAGTTTTATTCAAAGTATCCAATTAGCCCATACATTAAATTAGGTGAGCATGAAACGAAAGAAAATAGATCATGAAACCATAATTAAAAATTTAACAACGAATTTAGTTAACCAATCAAATAGTTTTCTTGATTTTTTTTAAAGTGACGAGAATATGGCGGAAGAGTACAACCGAAGACTAATTGCGGAGTCTGCGCAATTTCGGGCCATGTTGCCGGACCCAGTAAAAATTATATATTTAAATGCTCTCCATTTAAATTATACATTAAGTTATTGTTAGTATTTCACAGATTTATTAATTTTGATTAAATTGTGAATATTTTTTAAGATGTGGTTGGAGATAACCAGGTGGGTATTGGAGGATAGTGACCATTTTCGAAAAAGCGAAAATTTTTATCGGTTAATTAACTCGTCACCTTACTTCCGGGAGTTGAACAGGGCAAATATGGCAGCCATGTTGCTGCCCCAAGTTCTCCGAATTCTCCGGGAAAACCAAGGCTCTGCTCGAAATAACCAATAAACAAAAAAAGGACGAAACGATTCAAAATTCAACTAATTATTATTGATTATTATTTAGTTTTTTGAATGGTTATTAAAAGAACGACTATATTTCAAAATTGGGATGACTAATACATGATTTTGGGTGTGGGAAAAAATTATTAGCTTGCAACAAACTAGACATTGTCTTTGATTTGGTATTTGGATATGCATTTCAGCTTTCATGCCTTTTTACGTGGAAGGTAACTAAAATCAAGATAACTTGACGTGTTTTTTGGTGATGCTAGATTTTTTAGAAAACTTTATTAGAAAGGCGAATGTAAAGAAATCCGGGAATTTTCTTGTCTTTATAATATGATGGCTATAGTATATTATAGTGCTAAACTTTATCATGGAGAGTAATTAGTAATAAAATTTATCATGGTAAGTTTATAACGATAAACTTTATCATGGTGAGTTTATAGTGATAAACATTATTACGAAGAGTTTATAGGGATAAACTTAATCATGGGGAATAAAAATCGATGTTTCAACGAGGCCATATTCGTTTTTGACCAGGTGTTATTTGTTATAAACCAGGCCTTATTAGTGACAAACAAGGCAGAGTTAGTGAAGCAGATTTTGTAGCGATAAATTTTACTACGAAGAGTTTCTAGCGTTAAACATTATCATGCTAAGTTTATAGCGATTAACTTTATCGTGGAGAGTTTATAGCGATAAACTTTTTCTGGAGAGTTTCTAGCTAAAAACTTCATCAAAAAGAGTTTAGAGCGATAAACTACATGGTGGACAGTTAATAGCGATAACTTTATTAAAAAGAGTTTATAGCGATAAACTTTATCGTGGAGAGTTTATAGCGATAAACCTGATAGTGAAGAGTTTATAGCGATAAACCATATCGTAGAGAGTTTATAGCGATTTACCTGATCGTGAAGAATTTATAGCGATAAACCTTCTCGTGGATAATAAAAATGGTAGTTTTGAACGAGGCCATATGGCCTTGCCAAGTACACATATGGCTTTCCCGAGCACCCATATGGCCTTGATGGATCAAGTGCAATTTAAATTAGCTTCACTAACTCTAGAGCAGCTAAAATCATTCCAGATATTTAAAAAAATCCGGATATTTAAAAAAACCTTTATCATAGACTGTTGATAGCGATAAACCATATCGTGCAGAGTTAATAGCGATAAACTCTATCGTGGAGAGTAGGGTTGCTCACTTGTCAATGTCCGAATTTTTTAGGACATGACATTACGACATGTCAAAATGACATGGACAAGTGA
>JAQIWN010000533.1:0-31472 GCA_034699025.1 Entomobrya cf. arborea Gr-Col-00668 | reverse complement strand
CTGTTAACGTTCTTATTCATTGCATCTCGCTGAGTTTTGTCAATCGGAAGTTGCATATTAGAATTTTACATTCTTCTCGTTTTCACTGCTTTGGAAAGGACTTTGGACTTTGGAGCTAGTGCACGTAAAGAAACAGCAGTTTAATTGCTTCGGCTTTAAATCAATCTCTTTTAATCTCTTTAACCAATTTATCTGTCTACAATTGCAAAAAATGCCACGCGCTTGGACATTTTTCAATTTTTACCCGGATCGCCTTCATACGGTAAGAAGAAAGTAAACAGCCGAAAGCTGTTGTTGCGACTGCTCCTTTGTATTTGCTGTGTAGCATTTAATGTATATGTCAATCTCAAAGCCTATTAGCAAAAGTTGGAGCTCGTAAATGCAATTAAAGATTCCCTACACCGACGTGACAATTATGTTGACCTGTTCTGTCGCTCCTCACAACAGTAGTCGAAGCCAGAGAAAAACCCGTAAACAATCTCCTTGAGTAGTGCTTGACTTGATCGTTGACAAATAAATAGATAAATAGAAATATGAAAATTAGGCAAGAAATAAACTTTACCTTGATATTATCACAGTTAATGCAGTACGCCTGATAGCTCTATGTAACCGTTGAATCTTATTAACCATCAAACAACCGATCACAAAAATTACCATTTCCATGTCCAATAAAAGTCCATTCATGCAATCCCGAACATTATCCCGACTTTTTTTCAGTTTTGCCATATATATGCCATGGAAATAATGCCCATTCACCTCACTTTTACAATAATGATACAAAGTTTAAAAAAATTCATATCTGGGTGGAACAGCCCTAAACTTGAACATATTTTTATTTAATCTGCTGCTGTCACCTTGCTCGCGAATAATCCTGCAGGTATCCAGCCAATGTTCGTGTTTATCTTTTTTCATGGTTTTAAGCCCAAATTTGGTTAAAAGTTGTGACCATCTTTCATCAAGTGTGGTCATATTTAGCGAAATACAGGTGTTAATGTAGTTGTTATTGCTAACATACATATTAGTTTCAACAGTCAAAGCTCGTTTTTCAATAATGATTAAACTTTGAATCATTGTAATAGCAATTGACCAAAGTGTACAGTAGTACACTCTGAAAATGCAAAATGTACATATTTGTTTGTTGAGCTTTGTTTAGGCCGAAGCATTTTCGTTTTTTTTAAGATGATCAAGGCCAGCCTTAGAAAAAAATCATTTCGATATGGTCATTCCAGACTGCTTTTCAATACTTGATTCGATATTGCTATTGATTTGTGTGTTGTCTAATATTACAACCATGCTTATTTTCGATTGAGTCACATTTGAGTTCATTGACTACAGTTGACATTTTGTTTGGACAATTTTGGCCAACTTTCTCTGCGATACACATTTCATCCACACTGTAAATTACACATATTTATCGTACTGTGTTATTACTTTAATCTAATGACTATAAATGTATGAAAAATTTAGGCAACTGATGGATATATATGGATGGATATGGTGTATGACACATTTATGTAGTAACATATACTATGCAACATTTAGGTTCAGCTACCTGACAATGGTAATCATCAACATATTTATCTACTTTTAACTACACTTGAATAAAAAGTTTCCTTTAATATGGAGAGATTAATATTGATTGATCGTTTCAAGATTGGTACTAAAAAAAATGGCACCGTAACTTGAATCACTATTGAAAATGAAAAAAAAATCACGCATGTGTTCCCTTTTTTACACATTGATTTGGACACATTCTCTACTGGTTCTAACGCATGGCTTTTCCTTCAAAATATTTTAAACGAAATCATAGCAGTGAATTAAATTTTGTATGGGTCACATTATAGTGGGGAATACTTGTTATGATACTTGGATTTTAAAGTTGGCTATCATAACAGAAATTACTAATGATGTGGACTACAAGTTCATCTCCTATAACTATGCGATATACATGAGCTGCAGTCAGGGATTGGCCCACTCAAAGAACCAAAAGCACAACCAAAAAGTAGATTCTACTTACTGGAATTCATGCACATTGCCTCAACTTACCCGACCGTGGTACTCAACTTATCCGACCATGAGACCGACCGTCTCAACACTCCCCACATCCATGATTTTTCTCAAATTTCAGCAGATTTCTGTTCCAATTTGCCGGACTGTACTTTTCAACTTCCCGACTGTAATGTTAAGCTACTCGACTGAACTTTTATACTACTTGACTGAACTTTTCAGCTGCTTGACAAAACTGTTATGCTCCTAGACTGAACTTTGAAGCTATTTGACAGAACTTTTAAACTACTTGACAGAACTGTATATTTAAGCTTCTCGTCGGTACTTGAAGCTACTTGATTGTATTTTAAATCCATCAGATTGTACTTTTAAGCTCCTTGAGTGTACTTTTAAGCTATTTGACCGATGTTTTCAGCTGCTTCCATGGATCTATTGTCAAATGGTTAATAGTGACCTTTTACAAAACCATATACAACCCGGCAGACCTAAATGTGCATGTGCTGAGCGACATGTTCATATGGTAAAAGCTGTTATTAAAAACGACATGTAGCAAAAAAGGTACGTGTAAGTAGCGAATCTGTAATTTAAATTTAATACTCTCTCTTGCTGTGCAAGGTTGGTTACATAAGATTGACGCCTTTTCAGCTGAATTTTTGATTTACAGCAAAAACCGAGAAAGTTGCAATGTCACTTTCGTGGACAAATAATTTTGTTCCGAGCCAATTTGTGACTGCAGGCGAAAGATACTTTTTGTAAGATGTGCAGGTATCTTGGCTCCTGTCTGATTTAGAGTCTGCTTTAAAAACGATACGTTGAAAAGCGCAAATTAAAAATTTTCCAGGATGACGCGATAATAACATGTACTATTTGCACTTTTTATTTGCAAAAATATGCGTGCATGTATTGGTATTTATCACAACAAAAGCCTTCTGTCATTTTAAAACACATCTTTACTTAACGAACATGTAGCGTATCAACGGCACCATTAAGTCGGGCGGGTTTTATTTGGTTTTATATTAAAAGGTCACTATTACGGAATCGTTGACAACATTAACTTCTAGTTGACCGATCCCACACTAGATCCAATCAACCTTTATTAATCTCATTTTGAAAAACAACGGCAGAACGGTGTCTCGATAAAATGTGTTCAGTTGTGCAAAATGTATAGATTTATATTTATATTTTTATATGTATTCATATTATTATGTTTAATGTATTTAGAATGTGGTAAAGGAGAATGCTGAAAAATTAGATGAAAAGGGGGAACATAAACGAAGAAAAGTAAAAAATATTATGTAGCAAAAGGGTAATAACGACACAAACCCTGATCTGGTTTAAATGTTTATTGCTATTGCTCGAGGTTTTTGTTGAAAGATGAATCCTACACCAATATGGAGAATTGGAGGAGTGGAGTTGAGAATGTACTTGTTGCACATAAAGAGCAACTTTTAAAATGTTGAGGTAGGAGAGTATTTTTAACTCTTCCTGTATATTATGTATGTAATATAATATCAGGAAATGGGGGGAAATGGGTAATGAAGGAATGTGAGTGGAGATGTGGTGGAAAAGAACACTATCTGAAGTAATGGAGAGTATAAAAGGAGCAGCGTACCGGACTCGAAAAAATTAGGGAGCAGTTGAGCGCCCGTCTTTGACGCGAATGTCAACTGCGTAGATTCTAAGAAACAAAAAAGCCAACTTTTGATACTACTTCTCTGTAGAATTGTTCTTCAATAAGATTTAGGATAGTGATAATCATGGCAACCTATTAAGATATTTTCTTTCTGTAAAAAACAGTATTGTATCTTGAGAAATTTACTTACGATTTACATAGAATAGGTAATTAAACACATTGTACATCCTTCCCAGTAAAAAACAAAAAAAATATACATTGAATAAATTTTAATGTTGTTACCATTACGTAACGCCCCAAAAAAACCTTTTTTATCGTTTCAACTTGTTTTATTATCGGCAGCACACTAAAAGCTTAAACCCACCACCATGTCATTCAAAAACCCTAATCTTATAATAATACAAGATGACATACAAGTCAGCGTGATTAAGAAAATCGTCTTTGATATAAGCGGGATTCAATGAACGAATTTAATTGAAAATACCTTTTAATTTGGTATTTTAATAAGTTTAATTTATTAATTTAGATTATAATCACTAGAAAGATCTATAACCGTGAATTGGCAAAAACATTTCCATGACACTGTTTAATAATTAAACACTATTGTTATAAATTTTCAGAAAATTATAGAATTGTAGTATCTCGTCTTTTCAACATTAGTATTTACTTTAGTTACTAATAATAATAATCTGGCCCTTTCCACACTGATTAGTCGGGTAGCTTAAAGTTCAATCAACAAGAAGAATGTAAAATTCTAATATGCAACTTCCGATTGACAAAACTCAGCGAGATGCAATGAATAAGAACGTTAACAGACTTTTCTGACATTTTCCCATGTTACCCCAGTGTTTTCTGACATTTTCCCATGTTGCCCCAGTGTTTTCTGACATTTTCCCATGTTACCCCAGTGTTTTCTGACATTTTCCCATGCTGCCCCAGTGTTTTCTGACATTTTCCCATGCTGCCCCAGTGTTTTCTGGTATTTTCTCAAGTTGCCCCATTGTTTTCTGACATTTTCCCATGTTGCCCCATTGTTTTCTGACATTTTCCATGCTACCCCAGTGTTTTCTGGCATTTTCTTATGTTGCCCCAGTGTTTTCTGACATTTTCCCATGCTGCCCCAGTGTTTTCTGGTATTTTCTCAAGTTGCCCCATTGTTTTCTGATATTTTCTCAAGTTGCCCCATTGTTTCTGACATTTTCCCATGCTGCCCCAGTGTTTTCTGGTATTTTCTCAAGTTGCCCCATTTTTTTCTGATATTTTCTCAAGTTCCCCCAGTGTTTTCTGACATTTTCCCAAGTTCCCCCAGTGTTTAGTGTCATTTTCCCAAGTCGCCCCAGTGTTCTCTGACTTTTTCCCAAGACTTCAAATCTGTATGATTTAGTTCCCTTCATTATTTGTTTCATGTTGTCTGAATAAATGATTTTAAAAAATTCCTATTTAAAATGCATGGGATCTTTTGACCCCCATATCTCCGGCCAAAGTTGACCTGCGGGTCTGAAATTCAATCCCTTAGGAGATATTGACCCAAGGAAGTTGTGTACCAAGTTTGGTGTCAATCGGTAGTAGTAGTTTAGCAAGTAGTTTTTGAAATATCGTGTTTACAGACAAACAGACAGACAGACAACAATGCAATCGCATTAACTTCCTGCTACGCAATCGGAAGTTAATAACTTTAAAATATTAAAGACAGCTTACAAATTCAATCAAAGAGCTGAAAAGTTAAGTAGTTTGAAAGTTTAATCATTAGCTCAAAATGTCGATACGGCAACTTTAAATTTCAGTCGAATAGCTTAAAAGTTTCGTCAAGTAGCTTAACAGTTCTGTCAAGTAGCTGAAAAGTTTAGTCAATGAGCTTAACAGTACAGTCGGATAGGCTAAAAGTACATTCCAATAGCTTAAAAGTTCAGTCGAAAAGCACAAAAGTGCAGTAAGGTAGCTTAAAAGTACAGTCGGGTAGCCTTAATGTACAGTCGAATAGCTTAAAAGTGTCGTCAAGTAGCTTAAAAGTTCAGTCAAGTAGCTTAAAAGTTCAGTCAAGTAGCTTAACAGTTTAGTCAATGAGCTTAACAGTACAGTCGGATAGGCTAAAAGTACATTCCAGTAGATTAAAAGTTCAGTCGAAAAGCATAAAAGTGCATTAAGGTAGCTTAAAAGTACAGCCAGGTAGCCTTAATGTACAGTCGAATAGCTTAAAAGTTCCGTCAAGTAGCTTAAAAGTTCCGTCAAGTAGCTTAAAAGTTCCGTCAAGTAGCTTAAAAGTTCAGTCAAGTAGCTTAAAAGTTCAGTCAAGTAGCTTAAAAGTTCAGTCAAGTAGCTTAACAGTTTAGTCAATGAGCTTGACAGTACAGTCGGATAGGCTAAAAGTACATTCCAGTAGCTTAAAAGTTCTGTCGAAAAGCATAAAAGTGCAGTAAGGTAGCTTAAAAGTACAGTCGGGTAGCCTTACTGTACAGTCGAATAGCTTAAAAGTTCCGTCAAGTAGCTTAAAAGTTCAGTCAAGTAGCTTAAGGCCTTGTATCGTTTTTTTTAAATAAAAAATTGCAATAAATATGACACTATATCTACATTTACCTACTTAAAAATACCCTAATTAAGATTTGAAACTGCTAATTGGCCTTGGTATTTTTGATTTTGAATGCTTGTTTACCATTAAAGTGCATGTCAGTAATAAACTTTAAGATGCCATGGACTACAATCCACGTAAATGTTGCTGGAAGACGTATAGATTTAAATGCGAGGAATCTCGTAGTTAACTACTCTTTAGCTTTGTGTCTCTTTCGTGCAACTCTTTTTTCGTGTCATAAACAATATATTATATGAAATTCACACCGTGGCATACCCAGCCATACAGTCGTGTAGCCTTAAAGTACAGTCAAGGAGCTTAAAAGCACAGTCGGGAAGTTGAAAAGTACAGTCTGGTAAATTGGAGCAGAAATCTGCTGAAATTTGAGAAAAATCATGGATGTGGGGAGTGTTGAGACGGTCGGGTCTCATGGTCGGGTAACTTTAGGCCCATTTTACCCGACTGTCGGTCGGGTAACGTGAGGCTCATTTTACCCGACTGTAAGTCTGGTAACTTTAGTACTACGGTCGGGTAAAGTGAGTTCCACGGTCGGGTAAGCTGAGGTTGTCATGCGATTCTAGTACCAAATGTGTCGTGTTTTCGAAAAAGTAATCGTATATGCAAATTGAAGTGATTTATTACCACAATGTTACTCAAAATTAATCGTCACCACTATGTTCTATTAGTGTCATTGTAATTTGAGCTCATGAGTTGAGGATACTGATCGCCCGTTTGGTCGTAGGTTTGCTCATCAGTGTTTATTTTCGCACCATGCGCAAAAAACCATCTTTACGATTGTCGTATAACGTTCAATTGATGCATATATGCCACACTTAAAACAGTATTTGTTTGTTTGTTAAAATAGTGTACTGGCATGTTTGTAGAGATGTGCTGACTAGTCATGCAAGTTGATTGATATAGTTATGCGTTGTGTGCTCAGTTGCTTTTGTCTGTTTTGGTAAAGATCTACTAACCAACCAACCGTATACAATGACAATTCAATGACAGTAGATTGTACAACAATGATTTTATGAATCTGATTATTTATGCATCTGTTCAACTATTGAACATTTCAACTGTTCAACTATTGAACATTTCAACTGTTCAACTATTGAACATTTCAACTGTTCAATTATTAAGCAACCGTCAGGAAGGAAAACGTTGGAAACATTACACGCATTCAGCATTTGCAGTTTATACCATAATGAAGTCATGGTAATAAGCATACCTATTTTGACTTCACTCTTGATACAAAAATCATGGACAGCCGAGTACTTCAAAAAATCATAGACATTTCTCGAAAACCGATTTCATAGTACAAACGAAAGTAAAAAAACCATTGTAAAGTAAATGAGTAAACGTAACAAAATGTAACATTTCAATTTATATATAAATATTTATATATACTATTTTAAAGATTTTGATTTGAACATGAGTTTTCATTTTGTACAATCTTGAAATAAACTACACTATAAACTACACTATAAACGATTATAGACGTTGTTGTGTATACATATATGGTTCAGGTAGTTGTTGTAATTTGTTGTTGTTGTGACAATATCCGTCTGGACACTTACATACATGTACATACGAACAACAATTCATACTTTCACCCATACTTGACAAATTGAACTGTTACCGTTGCTAAACAGGAGTACAGTTACAATAAATATAATTTTAAATCAGGGTACTTGGTAACTTAATCGTAACTTTGTAATAGTAACTTAACATTGAGATTGACGTTAGTGGGAAAAAGGCATTGAGACAAAACATTTGAACTAACCAACTGGTAATATCACGGACCACCAAAGTCCATTACGATATATTGCAACAGGTATACATAATGTGAAAGATCATAAGATAACTAGTTTTGTTAATAATTTTTTGCAACTATGCATTTGTACTACTCAAACTCACCTCTAACAGCAAGAAAAACATCAAAATCTTAAAATAAAATATTAAACACTAAACTTTCAAACTTGACACATTAATCCTGTTTTTACTAACGGCTGCTTTTCAAGATCTGCCGCCATAAAATCAAGTCGATTATCCACTAGGTCATTTTTGCATTGTCAGTACTTTCGTCTACATCAGTACATTCATCCATTTCTTGTTCGTGTTCCAAGTCGTCCACGTCCATAACATTTTCGTCGTTGAATGTTGGCTCTCGATCCTTTGAACCGGACTGCGGAATGCCACTTGACTTCTTCTGTCCCTGCTGCTGAAGATATTCCAGGTGCTGGAGACATTCATTTTCTGATTCGTGGACCCTTTTCAGGTGGTTTATCAATACTGACTTCTCACGAAACCCCCGATGGCATAAGGGACAAACAAACGGCCAAATCTGTAGATGGATGGTTTTGACATGATCCCTAATTCTCCGACGAAGTTTCCACATTTTATCTGAACCGTAATATCTTCCCGAGTAAGTTTTATGACATTTACCACAAGTCAGTGTTTTGTTATCTTCGTCCATCAAAACTTCAACGCCTGCGACTGAAAGCCGACCCGAGGCATAGACAAAGGGATACTTTGAACTACCGAATCGAAGAATCCATCGTTTGAATTCGCTCGTTGATCTGAAAAACACGAATAACATTTCATTTATAAACATTTTGTTATGCTTATTTTATTCTACTTGATTGAATACACTTTCGGAAATATTTGTCATACTTAATTAATTTAAAGGAAAATATTATCACTACAGATTATATCAGTTATTCCAATCGCAACAGAGAAGAGCAATATAAAAATGAATATCCTACTTTATGGAACAAAATTTTTAACATTGGTACTCTTGGAGTATAAACTACTTCAACTAGGACTATCAATCTCGAAACTACTTGCAATTTCAAATCTGGAAATAAATGTAATGATTATTTGTAAAAGTTGCCAAGTAGTACTCGATTTTTCCAATAAACTTACTCTGATGCTGCTGGTTGGGCAACGGCACCCATCGACACCTCCGGCTCGAACTCGGGTGGTAACAGAGCCAAGCAGCCAGTCGATGGTCCTGGCTGGCTGGAGTTGGGCATAATGGGGCGATACAAGCTCACTTGGTTGGGAATCGCTGGCCACTCCAGAAACATGTGCCGTTTTTGCGTATCAAAACAATGGTCATGAAGACTCTGCGACACTAGAATATAATACACAAGAATTTTTTTTAAAAGCTTAGGCATGCATATTGTTATACAATATAATTTTTTCAATGGTACAACCCTAGTTATTGAAAACAATAACATTTGCTTAAAAGACTTTATGTAAACATGAAATGGGGCGTGAAACGACTTTGTTAAAAAACATCAGCCGTGCACGACCGTGCAGCACATGATCGATTTGAATGAATTTTTTTACTTACGTTCACTCAGCCTGTCTTTGACGATTTTTAGGCCTCCTTCAAGTTCGGGATATTTATCCAGGAGGCTGGGAGTTGAGCCAACACGTGCTGTTGATTTATTAAGATCAACTAGCTGGTTGAGAAAGTCGACATTGTGACTATTCAACATTGCAAGATCACGCTCCAAGTTTTTCTGCTGGTAAAGAACAGACTCTTGATATTCTTTAGCAACCCTCCCCTCTCTCAGTAACGCTGACACCTTCAGATTGTGCTGTACGCACAGTGAAATGCTTCTGTCATTTGCCACATCCTCTTCCAGCTTGTTGAAAATTGTCAGCACTTCCGGTTTCATTGGTTTGGAGTAACTTTCCTTAATCAGTCTGCAAAACTCAAACAGGTTCCGCCTCCCGGTAACGTGTTCGTCACCCACCACGAATGTGTTTGCACAGAGCGCACACAAGGCTTCCGCCATCTCACGAACAACAACGTCTGATGACGCCATGACATAGATTGTCCTAAAACTACAAAAATAAAGAAAGAAAATTTAATTTTACACATTGTTTTGGTGCCCAAATCATTTCAACAACTTGACTCAATACAAACTAGAACATCTAGAACTGGTTTGTTCGTCAGATGGAAAAAATTAAACAGAAAAATAACAAGTAATTCAGAAAAAGTACCCGGACTATGCACCAAAGCGATATTTTCAGAAATACAATGTAAAAAATCAAAGCAATTTCGAAAAATGTATACTCAACTAATTACAATTTAAAAATGTCAATGAAAACGACTCAAAAACAAGAATAACCAAAACACAACAGCAGAGCAGTAGCTGTCTTACTTCGCGCTATCAAAGTAGAAATGAAGAGACAACGTTCATTTATGCAGCTTTGCTTGACAGCGACATCCAACGAAAGAGAAACGTCATAGTGTGGCACAGACAAACAATAGATGAGTAATGCGTTTAAAGCGTTGCTAAGAATGTGAAATGCGTTCCTGTCTTGACACGCATCAAAGCAGAGCATGTACTGCTTCGCGTTGCGTTTTGATAAAAAAATGCATTTACTGGTTCGCGATGCGCTTAGGAGTAAAAGAATTTCCTAAATCGCGTCGCCATTAGATAGAATATGAAATTACTGGCTTGCGTTATGATTCGACAAAAATGCGTTTACTGCTCGTCTCGTTAGATTAGAAATGCATTATTTTTTTCGCGTCATGAATATTGCGTCACATGCAGAATCCGATAAAAGCCTTGTGCTGAAAAATGCTGAAACTGATGCGTACACTTGGAGATTTCCTCCCAACCTTTTATGGCCTTTTCTGATATTTTCCCAAGCTGCCCCTACCTTTTCTGACATTTTCTTGTGACTCCAATTTAATATGATTATGTGAGTTTTAGTTATATGGATGATATTGACTTTTGGTACTTTTATATCAAATTTGATGTCAATCGGACTAGTGATGTCGAAATCGTCGTGTAGAATGACAGACACACAGACAGACGATATCGCAAAAACTCATCAAGCATCGCTATCGTTAGTTAAAAACATTAACTACCTTAAGATTGAATCTGGTAATACACCAGTGATACACGCTAAATATTACCAAAATGACAAATGCAAGACACTTGTGTTACAAGACGACTACCAACTCCAAGTGTGACCATGACCTTGGTGTCTGAAATGGATTTCATTGCGATCCGCTGATGGTGTTGCGTTCAATTCAAAATGCATCTCAGTGGGATTCTAATATTCATTGAATTCAATCTCGAAATATAGATGGAAGATGTATCTAAGGTGATACCGGCATACAGACACATCATATCGCATAGCTTTACTTTGCTACGACCACCTAGCTTTACTTTCGGAAGTTAAGAATGATGGACTTGATTATGTGTGCACAGTAACACGTACAGCCTCAATGTTCAGTCTGGTTCAGGCATTCCAGAAAGTAGAACCTACTGCTTAGTCAAGTGCATGTTTTTCTTGTTGGTACTTGGATTCACGCGTTCTAATTAGCAATATAGGGTATGTATTTGGTGACAAGATGGCCGTTTTGTAGACTTTATAATCAAATTATCAATTTATATAGCAGTGGTGTTCAGAACTCCGTTTTTCAAGTTAATCAGCCAAAGTGCAGATGCTCCAGCACACTGAAATGAGCTAGAATGAAACACCAAACTAGAAACGACTGATATTTATTTATGACAAACTGACATCAATTTCCAGAGTGAACAAAGTAAAAATACGTACGTATACGTACATATTTCTATTTAATGCTATTTGTGTGTCACAATTTAAATATTTGGCCTGTTTAGCTATAATCCGATTTCAATGTTCATTGCTTTTCAATTTTTGTTCCGCATGTAATTAGCAACGAGAATATTCAAATAAAAAAACACGTATGCTAAACCGATTTCGTAGCAAAATAAGCAATTACTCATTTTACATTTTGGCTTTTCCGACATTGTATGAAACGGGCCTGCTGGCAGCATTCAGTTTACTATACCCTCTCCACGTTCACCCTGTTTCAGTGCGTGTCAGTGTCCTCTAAATATGTTTTGATGTATATTGAAAGTGAACGATACGGATCGTCAAGTAGATCACTGTTTTATTTTATAATTTACAGTTTATAGTAAATTAGTTTACAGTCTAATTGACTCTAGTAGAGTAGAGGAGTAGACGCAACAATGAGGATTTTCCGAACAAAAAACCAATAAGCAGAACGGTGACTGAAATTTGAAACGGTTAGAAGAGTGAGCTAGTTTGATTTTTCTCAAAGAGTAGTGTGGAAAACGTATTCAGGATGGGGACTGCGATTTGGAGAATGAAGATGCGGAAAACTTGCGTAAACAAATTCAAATACTGACCAAGGGTATCGGTTGACCCCAAAAGTAACAAAACAGCACTGTCCTCAGCTGGTTATATCAAACACCCTCACTCATACCATGGATCTAGCTTACTTGCACTGAGCATGTAATTGTTTGTATGTTTTGATGTTTTATTCAGGATTATTCTCATTGTGGTTTTATAGAGTCCATGCAGAGGACCGGAACCTAATGAGATGTGTGTGTTACAGTTTTATAGTGTTAATTTCTTCCGGCCATGTGTCCTGCTATAATCTTATTTAGCCAGAGTTTATACGCATTTTAAATTCAAATTGACCAAAATGTAGATCTACTATGTGGTCTGGATGATGAGACTATGTCCGGGCCTTGCAGTTCCTTAAGTAAACGCTCAACATGGACTGCGTGAACGATGTCCAGCATAAATTCACATTCCATGACCCAGATGACGTTGTCAAAACACGATTCTGAAGTAACATACGCCCATTAAGGAGAAGGCGAGCTAATACTTTCTGGCCATGGAGCATTGAACAATATTTACTTATACTGGGGCATGAATTCAAGGGAATTTCTCGTTCACGTAGCAAGTAACTTTACAACAAATGACTGGATAAATGTAGCCTGGCTCCAGCAGTTGTACCCAGCTCGTTGTGACCGATCAGAATTCTTTACCCCTCTCCAGTATCTAGACTTGACCTGCCACTATGGCATGAAACTTGATTTTGATCCCTGGGAGAGTAATTGCACAGATGAGATATGAGCTCGTGAGTATGTAGTATGTTATAAGTTTCTATGTCCATAGTTAAACACTTGTTACAAATTTTTCTCAATAACAGCTTCTACGTTTAAATTTAAAATATGATTTCAGTGGATGTACTTACTTTCTCATACATTATTAGATATTATATCAGATATTATATTCTAAACAAATGTTAAACCCCCTGTACAAGTATATACTTAACCTTGTGCTAAACCCTTTGTAGAAACTGATAATAAACTCAATGCTAAACCCCGTCCAAAATCCAAACGCTACTTGTAAATATTGGGACTAATCGAATACAACTAAAAAGCTATGCACTTATCTTATGCTATTTTTACCTGCCATCAATCATTTAAAGGAAAACGTATTTTGTGTGGTTTGGATTGAAAAATTATAATATCAATGGTTATTTCTATCAGCTTGAATAAACGTACTGGTACTCAATATGTTAAGGCCACATCACAATTAACGGCTACCATTCAAGTAACCGCCCCGCGGCATTGGTTAGTTTTTATAGATTTTCAGACTATTTTGAACTACGAACGGTACGTTTTGTATTTGGAGTGCTGATTAGTAGGGACAACTAACAGGCAGTCTGGATAAACATACAGCATAGTACATGTTACTAAAAGATTGACGTTATACACACGTCATACACAAACGCAAATGAAGTGTCAGTTGCACGAATGACGGAGAAACTGAATTTGTAAAAACTTGAATATCGTTGAATAGTGCTAAATTTACTAAACTTTTTAGGGATTGAGGTTAGCTAATTGCTTTGTCTTGAGAAAAAGTAAACTTGAAATAAAAGTAATGGAATGCAATGGAACTGTTTGGTGCACCAAAAGAAAATGCATGCCAGATCTTTGTAATTGCAAAATACCCAAAGAATATATATTATAAAATGTAATTTAACAATATTATGTACTAGATTTCAATGGTTCAGTAGATTCGCTCCGTCTCGCGGCGCTCCGACTTGCCTCGCTTCGCTCGGGACCTGTGCGCACGCGCCGCTTTGACATTTCTCTATAAAACCGATTAGTGTTGGCGTCGGATGAGTTGTAAATTGTCAATACAAGCCACATTTAAATGCAAGCACAGGCTCAAATGCAGCTAGTATGTAATTCATATAGCAAATTAAACCAGTTAAAACCCACAACATGAAAGTGATATCCTTTGAAAAGTTTGGTATAAACCTGCAACACGTGCCAGATGCATATCCAACTCAACAGCAAAATACTGAAACCATTTTTGTTTTTAAGAGTTTATGGATTGTCAGCAAATTAGCCAAAATCCACAGATCCAAATGAACTCAGACTTGAGCCTATACATAAAACGATGACAATTCAATCTAAAAAATATCTAAACTGGTCTGAACGCCAGGGATGATGGAAATTCCATGGAAGCTGTGCATAAATCTTTGAGCATTAAACTTTGACATTTACGCTGATCCCAGGAATGATTTTAGCAATTTCATTTTTGTGCCAGTTTGGGGTGTGTTGCTTGTAATAATTTTACTTTGCCAATAAGACATTGTTCTATACATCTCGCAGCACTTGATTAAAATGCTGACAATCAAGACGAAAGTAGCCACATAGTGGTGACTAGTAGCCGAAAGTTCAGAGCTTCAACAAAATGACGTCATCAGATACCAATTGTAGACCCAATTACTCAAAAGCATACATGCGTTCAAGCATTGAAAAAATTGACGCGCGCCAACCGTAAAAACGTAAACAGAAAAACGCAAGCACGCTCGGATGCTGACGAGAAGAAAGGCAAGCAACCACGTTAACAGAAACGCGTTCACAGAGAAACCCTAGATATCGCTTTCACTCCGCTTTCATGTTTACTTTCTGAAAGCTAGTAGAAAATAAACATGCTAGGTCTCAAACATTTTCATGATGCTCGTGATATTTTATAGTTACTACTACATGTTTCACTTTTTTGGCGTTCCTTTAGATCTTGTCAGTGACAGGGCTTTCAATAGATTGCAAAGCGAGGAGATTGAAATGAACGAAGGTGCTTTTGGGGGGTTCGACAACCAGAACGTATGGACTATCGGGCGAACCGAAATGGATAAAATGGCAACAAAGACTTCAGACGCGAGCCGAATCAAAGAGTCGGAAAGGGTTGTTAAGGTAACTGGAATCAGTTCATCTGGAGCAAAAGTCCGAGTGTTGCTCACGCAGAGTCACGGCGGGATCGAGTTTGAATTGGGAAAAACCTACATCCTTTGCGGATTCATTACAAAGACTGATGGCAGCATCATTGAACTGATTTCTACCGACAAAATCAATGTGATTCCTGTACTTGGGTATCCAGCCATTTTCCCACCTGAGCCTTCGTTGAAGATTGGCGAGATCAAAGAGCTGGCAGAATCGACAACGTCACGTAGAGTAGAGATAGATCTGGTTGCCTTCGTAACAGACGTACGACTTTATGCCAATGGAACCGGACAGACTGTTTTCATTCGAGATGGTCACGGACACAATCTGAAAATCATGTTTCAAAATGCTCTAGAGGTACGGACCAACACTAATACTTTATGACTAACCATAAAACTCTGATCATAGTATTGAGTATAATATATAGTATCACAGTCATTAAAACTAATACACCTTATTTGTATCTAAATACTGATTACAGGTCAAAGGCGCTTCAGATGTTGTCAAACCAGGAAACATTATTGCTGCAACTGGCCTCATCATTCATAATCCAGTCACCAAACGGAAGGGTATTCTGTTTCACGACGCCTTTACAGACTATTATGATGAGCAGAGAGTACCGGCGCATCTCAGAGACTTGATTCTGGAGATTACCAAGCTAGAAACTGAAAAGGTATCACTTGCACATTTCAAAACACTAAAGCGTAGCTTTTATGATTGTTAGGCTTAATGTCTTATTGGTTGTCTGTCTAAAAAATTAAATATTATTTCTATCCTTTCATTATTTAGATGGAGTGGTCCCAATCTTTTAACGGAGCCATGAAACGACTTTCTACCATGCACGCGGATGGGGCTAGCAGTACTAAGATGAGACGTGCAGATTAGTTCCATTGTTGGCAAACACCTGAATTTCCAGCAGTTAAATTGGATTGTAAATATAGTTATACCATGTAAATATTGATGGATTATAACATTTTTGTGTTATTTATAATTGAAAGTGAAAATCGTAAACTTGTACCTCTACCATTCAAATCATACGCAAAGATTTGTATCGTAAACATATCTTATTTGTATCCTAGGCTGACATAACAAAGTGAGACAACGCTATTCTTAAATTAAATTATTATTAAACGATAATTCAGATAATTTAGTTCTAAATGCTTTTAAACTCAAGCAGTGATGTACAAATGTTCTATGTAACTATAATAAACCAGTTAAGCAGAAGGGACGTATTATTTTCTTTTCGTATAGCTCAAATATGCCTATTATAGTTTAAGTCGTAGATTGTACTCGTACCAAAATAATTTAGTTAAGCTAAAAAGTTCATATAGGCTTATTTAAGGCGAGTGCAATTCTGTCTGTCAGGCTAGTATGTGAACTTTTCAAAACTAAATCAACAATTGACAACTTAAATCAACGATATATTACGCTATTTATTTTAGCGAAACCCAAGCGGCGTTTTGGTGCTTGTACTATTCATTTAGTCATCTTCAAGGTAGTTTTGCAATTGCAGTCAAAACTGTCTACATGAGCGTGTATACAACACACACATGTGCCTGCAAGCAAGTTATGAAATGCCATCAATTAGTTATTTGGACAAGAAATCATAGGTGGGCTTGGACTGCATTACATTACAAATTACATTCCTGCTTATACCAGAGCAGTAAGCGGCCAAAATTTTGCAGTAACTATGGATCATCAAAAGTTTTAGATTTAACTGATCAGTGCTATTCTAATTAGATAACTGATCAGTGTTATGCTGATCATTCGTTGGCTTTCGATAGTTGCATGTTATAATTAAACATATTTCTTGTTTGTGTAAAGCATGAAACAGATACTTCCAAGGTTGTGCATGTGTACGTAGCGTGAACTGTTGATACCTCTGATATCCAAGCGCAAAAACGCCCAAAGCAGCTAATATGCGTGTGCAATACCATGTCCGATAACAGAGTGGGCGGGTTCTGAAACAGCCTGCCTCTCTTTGCTTAAGTCAGATAAGATGACTACAACCTCTGAAACCAGAGGTGCAATGATGATGTTGACCATGCGCGTTGGACTACACTGTGCATACTTTTTCTTTTCATAATTGGATTCTTGTACACACAATTTTAGTTATATTGTATATCTGGAAACCAACAGCATCCACAATCCTCATTTAAAAAGATTATAATGGCATTTTTTGACAAATCAGTTTACTGTAAGTAGTGCTTTTTGGTAGTAGTTTTTCTTGCTCGGTAGTCTTGGTTGGTAATTTAGTTAACTCAGGTATCTAATTTAATCTTATCATAAATTTGCTAGTTTAGTTTGTACGTTTATAAAAATGAAGTTTTCATATCCATTAATCTAGTTTGATCGCAATGCTTAATTTTTCCCACGAACAACAAAGACTTTTTTGTGATTTTTTCGGGTGCGAGCACTGAAATGTAACGAAAATTGTTCCAAAATATTAAATTCTTAATTTTTTAGAATATTCATAAATTCAAGCCCAGATGATGATGCTGACTGGAAATTTTCTGTGAAACAGGTGTGTCTACTGTTCTGAATTCAATTGTGTTAATACCGATTTTAAAATCGCTGCTTCGTAGTCTCAGTCAGGAAGACGTTAAGACTCTAGTGAAGGTCAACCCAAACTTTGAGCGACTGATAAGCAATATGACAAGGTAAAACTTCAAACTATCATTTTTACGGTCTACAATTGACCCAATCTGCGTCCAAGAGTTAAATCTGCATGTACGACTGCCTAAAAATCTCCCTGCTATTCATCCAGTACCTCAAGCAATCACGAAAATTTCTGCTCGTCTACAGGACTAGACCTTTTGAATTTTGTGTTGCGATGCGAGGCACGTTGATGGAACAGCTTTGTTCATACTTGGATATTTATAGTAATTTGTATTATAATTAGTATATAAATTATATTTAATCTCTAAACCAACCGTATTTAGGAGCTTGTACCACGGGTGTACGACAACATTCACGTTTAGAATTTGTACGACGGATATACCACACCATCCACTTGTGTACATGTACCAGTCAACATTCAGCTTAGCTTTATATAGTTCAACTTGGCTTCAGCTTGACCGAGTTCATCTTTGTTCAGGTATACCAGTAAGTAGAACCACTTATTGGTCGTAACGTCAATTAAGAGTCTTTGTATTTCAATTTATATGCTACTTTGGCATAATGCTAATCATTGTGAAATTTAATATCCACCTACGTTAATATAATGAATTTGCGAAACCCATCCTTTGTTCAAGTGCTACTACTTTGGCATTTACAGATCACTGATTAATAGCTTGTCTTTAAATGCCTAAGTATGCCTATTTTAAACTAATTCTTATGGTTTCCCTGCAGACGATACCGGCAGTTTTGCTCAGGATTCTCAATGTTGCAATTTTAATGGCACACGCCTGTCGCTAAATCTGATTATAGGACGTGAACTATCATACCAGCTACTCATGATGATACTATGACCTGCTGTTGGAGGACTTTGATAACATTAGAGCATAATTTGTGCCAAATTTTTCAATGCCAGCTCATGGACTCCAAATTTAAAATGATTAGGTCGTATGATAGTTGTTTGACAAAAGTTAAAATGCCACTTCCAAATTCTACTTCACAAAGATACTCAGCTAAATTTTAGTAAACGGGCTGTGATTTAGTATGCAAAAATGACAAGTTTATTTTGTTATTGTGAATGTGGACGTGTTACCCTACCCCCTTTATTCAATCATAGAATAAAGGGGTTAATCTGTACAATTCCATAAGACCCAGCGATTAACATTGTTCATAAGTAGCACACACGCCAACAAAGGCAATACTGCTACCGAGCTACAATTTTAAATAATAAAGCAGACAACCAAGACGTAGCTACTACTTACTGAACTACCTGAACCTTGCTGAACAAAAGTATTATTTATTGCATGTTTCCATAGAATGGCATTGTACACCCTTTTTATAGTAGGTCAACTAACATGACTGGAGTCGAGTGTTGATACTTACATACACGCTTACATTAAGCTAGTAATTTTTAAAAGACATGGGAGGATTTGAAGGTACTGGACAAGTTTCAAAAAGATTCAATGTATGTCACCAGAAATTGAAAATAATGAGCACACAAACACAGTGTTCCCTATTTCCCACCTCAAAGAACCAAAATGCTTCCCAGGTGGGAAATAATGGTAAATACCGGGAATTAGTGGGAAATGGGAAATAAAGTGGTTAATTTGAATTTAAATCGGTTATTAACCAGCATTGAATTTAAAACACTCCAAAAAACCGTACTATGGAGCCCAATTAAGTTTTCGAGACACGAAAGAATTATTTTTTTATTTTATTTTTAAAAACTTTCATCTATAAATCACTAGATATTTGTATTAAATGTACCTGCATTATAAATCGTAATTTGTACAGTTTTTTAACTTCAAAATCAATTTTCTTTGATGAACTGAGAAAATAGTGAGCTTAAGAGTATTTTTCTGTGGGTCTCACATCGTTTTTTGACTTTTAAATAATTATTTCCCATATTTCCCACTTCCCACAGAAAGCGAAAAATTTAGCTGGGCATTATTTCCCATTATTTCCCAGAATATTTCCCACCTGGTAAATACCACCCCGGAACACTGCAAACAGTTGTGTATCATGTCGTAGTAAGACTGGACTAGGTCCCGTTTAGAGTAGAAATGACCATTCAACGAGTTTGTCAACTTTCCGGTTCTACAATCCAAAGCTACGTCGGATCGAAAGTGATTGTAACTTTGCCATTCAACCAAAAAGATACTTTTTGCATTGCCCGAGTCTACATCCAATACAATCGCAAAAAAAAACGCCTTACCTGCCGAGCTCTGCTCTAACGTCAATGTAAAATAGAATTGTAAAGTTAAAACCCATAACCTTTACCGATCTTGAGAAAATCAGCGAAAAAGTGCAATTATCTAAATGTTTAGCAAGTCGGGTAATTCCAAAAAATCAGAAAATTCTGAATGTCACATGAATTTTGAATGTAATTTCATAACATTTTCTATATTAATGCAGGTTTTAAAATAGGAACACGTTTAATCATTAAGCAAATGGAAATGACCTCGACAGTCTTTATTCGCTTTATTCGCCAGAAATACATTTATAATAAAATATAATATCTATTTACTTATAAGATCTAATATGACAATAATATTTAAACAATTTATAAGAGAGGCTTACCAATTTAACCTGATTCATATTGCAGTTGACAATTTATTTTAAAGTTACGATAAGTCTTTCAAAGTGGAAACAATATTTTGAAACAAAAAATTACGAATTTTTAGTGACCATCGACAACAACAACATATTAACATATAAAGACCCCATAAATTAATAGACCAAAGAAGAGATTAATAGACTGACGAAAGAAAAGATCAATGAACTTAATTTAATACACGAAAATCTAGTCCATCTACGTATTCTAATATTAAAGACGACTTTAACTCTTGTAAACCTCTTCTGGTGATCAATTTTTGCCAACCACATCATTTTCCCCAACCTACTCGCTATCCATCTCCACATCACTTGCAATATCGTGCTGAATACGACCCTGGTTTCCTGAACAGCCAACCAAGACTGCCGGAACTTTGCTTGGAGATTTCTTTTGCTCTGGAACACATCCGTCGGTACTGGTCACGTGTTTGTGCAGTGCATTTTCGCTAAGAAAATGCATATTGCAGATGGTGCATTGGGGGAAGCTAAATTTCGTAGTGTGTTGCTCAAACACATGCTTTTTCATTGCGAAACGAAGTTTCGGTGGAATGCTCTCCTCTTTTGTCGACGCCTTTGCCTTGATATCCAGGTTACACTCGCCACAAATTAAAGCTCGTTTTTCTTCATCGACTTTAACTAGAACGTCTCCAAGCGTGAAACGATCATTAATTTCATCGTACTTGTAGTGGTGTCCCGTATAGTTTTTTCTGATTCCGCTAACAATTCTCCACTTGAAACTTGGGACAGCAACGGATGTTGCAGTAGAGTTTCCGCTAAAACGTCAAACAAAACAAACCATTGTAATATTGATACTTGTCAAGTAGATATTAAAATCGACCGTTATCCACAAACACAACAAATCATTATGTCTTGTACTTAACGCCGACATACAACTCGAAATGGTCACTTGACGACAAAATCTTGGAACAGAAGTTAAAGTTTAGAACATTCACCAAATCAAGTTTAACTTGAAAATAAGTAAGCTTGCCTACAAATCAGGTCTGCTTGTTTCTAAAAATTATTGCATTTTAATTAACTGTAATGGCGTTATTTATACTTTTACACCTACTTGTCGACGTTCCAAAATTATTAAAAGTTTTTATTTTGTGACCTCACCAATTAGTGCGCTCATTCAACTTTACCAACGCAATTTCCACAATTCACACACTAATTGTAATTTTTATATGGTTTATGCTTACGGTAAATTGGCTACTTCCAATCCCTGATTTTCCAACACGAGACCAGGTTGAACATTTGGATAAAACTGAGCCACTACGCCAGTTCGACATCCTCCAGGTTTGGAACTCTCCATAGGGGGCTGGTACTGCAGTGGCAGATTTCCAAAAAACACCCTTTGATCTGCATGTAGCTGCCCTTGCTGCATTTCCAAAACGCGCTCTTGGAGTCCATCAGCAACTGCCAAGAACATGATGAAAATTATATTAAATTACAACTCATGATTATTAGATGTTGTTGTATTTATAGGTATCGCATTGTATTGATTGATATTGGTAATGGTATGTCACAATGTTGATTTCCTTGAACATTTTTTAACATTTTGCAAAATCAAATGTGGCTATTGTTGAGGCAATACTCAAAGTCGACCCAAAACTAAATTCGTTAGCACAAGCATATCATTTCCTTATTTATTTAACTCAAGTACAACAAATACACTCTTACGTTCCGACAGCCGAGACCTGACCAAACGAATCCCCCCTCCAAGAGACGGATGAGTTTCCAATCGGCTAGGGTTAACATTCAATGTGGACTCCCTCAAACGGGAAAGCTCGTTCATGAACGCTACGTTTTGTTGCAGTAGGTTTGATGAATCGCGAATCAGATTCTGTTGCTGATAAAGTACAGATTTTTCGTACTCATTGCAGAGTCTACTCCCACGCAGCACTGTCGCAACTTCAAGATTACACTTTGTGCAAAGGGTAACTTTCTTCTGGTCCTTAAGCACCGACTCCATCTGAAGTATAGTCGACTTCATTTCAGCCTTCACTAAAGGATACTGAGTTTCCTTGAGATAATGGAATAGCTGATTAATGTTTTCTCTCCGAATGAGGTCATCTCCGGTGAAAAAAACGTATTCCAAACACAGAGCACAAATAGTTTCCTCTGGAACAGTAGTGACTAGAGCTGCGGCTGCCATGACGAATCACAGAATATGCCTGTTAAACAGAAATACACAAATCCAATTTAATTAAAATTTACTCATTTTACTCACGCGAAACAAGCAAACCGGTGTATAACAGCGAAACGCAGTTTTTAATATGTACACGAAATTTAAATCCTTCTTTATATCATTGAAAACCAATTCAAAATATACGACCTTCCTTTGCAGCTAATTATAAATTGCTTAATTTGCACAAAATAACAAAATTAATAAACATTCAGACCCCATTGTCTCCATAAACCAGAAATGCAGCTTAACAAAGACACACAAAAATTAGAACCATAAAAATGACGTTCCCTTGCAATATAAATTGTTTAAATCTTTTTTTAATACCTGAGCCTAACACACGACAATAAGAAGCTTGAGCCAGTTGGAAAATCCACTGCCTTCACCGAACACTGTTCTGTTTGCTAATTAAAACTATTCAACAATCAAATAATAAACAAACTCAGATGTTGACCCAATCAGCATACCAAAACAGCTCCAGACGCGCTCCTTCTCTTGGCCGTTGCCACTACAAAATGAAAAAGAAGAGAGAAATTCTCGTCAGAGGCTTTGCTACACTGCAACCATCAACGAAAATAGAACGTCAGGACGCGATCAAAAGCAACCAAATAACAGCCGCTCTGGATAAGGACAAGAGAAGAAATGTTCTTGGATGTACCGTTGCTGCAAAGCAACGCTTAAAAACGTGACCACGCGATCAACCAAGCAATTAGAGCAATAGCAATCAAGCTGCTTTTTCAGCCGCAGGTGAAGCAACATACTGCTTCTTATAGCAGAAGATAAAAAAAAATGTTTTCAAAGAGAGATAAAGTGCACAGTTCTCATTTTTTGTACAAATTATAGTTTTTGTACAAAAGTTGTTATATTTGTGATTTTTTGATTAATACATATATATATTGTTAAATTATACACAAACAGAAATATATATTTTCTCTTCGAGTTTTTTACGATTACAAGATTAGTTTAATTACAATTCATTGCATAAACTACTATCAGTAGTTGGGCTATACTTTATGGGGTCCCGAAGGGTTACATGTTAGTAACATACTATTGACTGTATGCACTACAGAAAGCAAAGGAATGTACAAAACTAATCCGGCTGTCTTTGCTACAAACAGCATTTGCAGCACCCTAAACAAAATTGCATTTGCATAACAGTTTATCATGTTTTCTGAGTAATTAACTTGTTGGAAAAAGAATTTCTTAAAATGTGAATGTCAATGTGGTTAAGGGGTACATTAAGCATAATTTATTATGACAGAACTTGAATGAACGTAAGCTATTTTCCTCGTATGGTGGAGATTTCTAAGATTGTAAGTATTTTTAATAGACCAAAAGTACACTTCATCGAGTTGACAAAATCGGATAAAAAAGCAACACGCGAACTGAACAGTTAACATAAAGGACAAGATTAATAAAACATTATATCAAATTATCCAAGCCGCTGTTGGCGGTGACTCAAGTTGCCACAGCGTTTTCATGCATTATTTTTCTGTTTGTATCAGACTCTTTCGACATTTTAGCTAGTTGTTTGAGCCGCATCTAGCATTCTCTCAAATTCCCTAAGCCTTTCCGCCATGTTGACAGTTAGACAAGCTCGAGTTGCCCCAATGTATTTTACATTTTCACAGACTGTCCCAAGCTATTCTGAAAATCAACAAAGCACCCACCCAAGAAGTAGTTTCTACTTACTGGAATGCCTGGACAAGTGTGAAGAAAACTTTTGCCTAGTACATGTTGCTACGGAATATTGGACACGCGTAGTACATCATCTTAGTTCAAGTAGTTTAAGTGTTTAGCTTAGATTAAGAGTCCTAAGTTTAAAGTACGTTACAATACAAAGTGATTCTTCAAAATGTTCGAACTTTTATGAATTGCTTGAAAGTTTATGGGTATTAGTCAAGTATTACGTAGGAGTATTTTCAGAATCATTTCATCAACTTGGATAACGATTATATCAAATACTACTATCACCTGATATGCATCATTTTATTATAAAATATTAAGCCTTTCAAACGAAATGGTTTTACATATAAGCCGCCATTTTTCGAATAACGTTGAAGACTCCACAATGTATTTTATCATGTAGTTCATGATAGTATCAAATATTCAATAATAGTTGCAACCCTTCACAGGAAAACCGGCCAGAGCGACCTGTAAGTTCAACGGCCGACGGAAACATGCAGCTAAAGTGAACGCTGTTGGTACATAGAATAAATGCTGTTACAAAATGTACAAGGGAACACGGTTGCTACAAAGGACCAATGTTAGACATGTTGCTGCTGCTGTAAGGAACAACAGAAAAGGTTAAATAAAAGTGTCATGTCATTGTCAGAAAACTTTAGTTTCATTTAGAGCTCTAACGATAAACGGTAAAAAGTAGACTTTATCTGAGGATAAAAGGTACATTCATTTCTGCAAGCAATCAAAGATAAAAGTAAGACAAAGAAACATAACCAGCCACAACGCAGCTTCTGGCTGGTTTATCTCCTTCTCTGATTACTTTTATTTGAAGCAGATGAGAAAAAATTTAAATAAAGTCATAATATATGGCTTGGCCATTGTTCTACAGTTACACACTGGCTCTGATGTGAAGGTGTACATTTTTTGCTTCAGTTAGGGGAGGCTATAAATTAAAAATCTATTGATCATGTGATGGAAACATAAAAGTTGATGCAGTACTTCTGACGGTTCATATGTACGAATTCTCCGTGCGAACAGTAAATCGATGCCATGCTTTGCGGTAGGGTAGAAAGAAAGCGACACTCACAAAAATAGCGTTAGGGTAACGTCTTAAACAAAATATGTACCAAAATGACTACAAAAATGTCATTTTATTCAAATTTTGATGTAATTCTAATTTGAAATGTAAATGTCAGTAATTGTAACTGCATGATTCTCTGATTGGGGTACGAGTCGAAAATTTCATCATTTGGATTGCATTACCCACATGTTCCGCAAACAAAAAGCGAAAAGAATCGCGCTTGTGTGCTGTACTGGCTACTAACGGGCAGATTCAGAATTAGGAAAACTGGTTTGGTTTACTAAAGTCCGTGGTTAGCATTTTTTATTAACTTCCGATTGCGTAGCAGGAAGTTAATGCGATTGTAATGTTGTCTGTCTGTCTGTCTTTCTGTCTGTCTGTCTGTAAACACGATATTTCAAAAACTACTTGACCGATTGACACCAAACTTGGTACACAACTTCCTTGGGTCAATATCTCCTATGGGATTGAATTTTAGACCCGCAGGTCAACTTTGACCGGAGATATGGGGGTCAAAAGATCCCATGCATTTTAAATAGGAATTTTTTAAAATCATTTATTCAGACAACATGAAACAAATAATGAAGTGAACTAAATCATACAAATTTGAAGTCATGGGAAAAAGTCAGAAAACACTGGGGCAACATGGGAAAATGTCAGAAAACACTGGGGCAACATGGGAAAATGTCAGAAACAATGGGGCAACTTGAGAAAATTTCAGAAAACACTGGGGCAACATGGAAAAAAGTCAGAAAACACTGGGGCAACATGGAAAAAAGTCAGAAAACACTGGGGCAACTTGAGATAATGTCAGAAAATACTGGGGCAACTTGAGAAAATGTTAGACAACACTGGGGCAACTTGAGAAAATGTCAGAAAACACTGGGGCAACGCGGGAAAATGTCAGAAAAGTCTGTTAACGTTCTTATTCATTGCGTCTCGCTGAGTTTTGTCAATCGGAAGTTGCATATTAGAATTTTACATTCTTCTCGTTGATACCGCTATAAGTTTGCAAAAACTGCCTTACGCTAAAAATGCACATTCGTGTGCTCGATGTAGGGTTATATAAATGATGCATAAATATATTTCTGCCACAAATGTACCTATGTATATGTAATACAGAGAAGAACCCTTTTCGCAAATTCTCATTATGAAAAAGACAAACGTACCACTAGAGACTGAAGATGGATATGTGCATGCCATACTTTCATATTATAAGCTTTAGGAGTATTTGATTTTCATATATATTCATTACAGAATGGATATACCGTACGATTTTTATAACCCTTTTAAATGTACTTGCAAAGCTTAATGTGTGTATATGAAAGTTCATTTAAGCGTACTTAAAGTATGTCTCATTTGATAGGGGCCGTTTGAACTTTTTCATGTAACTTTTACATGCGTTATCGAAACAAGCTGATATTTACCATGTACTAGGACTTACTTGTGCTGATACTATATACGAGGTTTCACGAAATTCCGACAACGCATATACGAGTACGAGGGAGTACCCCACAGGTGGTCATTTTTGGGTGTCTCAAAACCTAGGGGCCGACCTCGATTTTTACAAATACTGCAATGATCGCAACGAGCTTTATGCAAGATTATACTTCAACTAAGGTCCTTTATTCAACAAAACATTCACTTCGGAAAAATGACTTCGGGTATGGTACCCCCAATTTCAACGTGGCTTATGGGAAATCGGGACTGGGCACCTTAGAGCTCACATAGCGATTTGGTAGAATTGTGAAACTTGGTCAAAACTTCTGTGGGGCAAAGGCGAACCTTTATTATATGTTTGCTTGTGTAATATGTAATATCCATGTTTATGTTTCTTAGTCAATATGGCATATACGTAAAATGCTTTTATATTTCTACATATATGCATAACGTACATAGGTATTTATGTAGGTAAAATTATCGACCGCAGCAAATTTGAGATCGGGCAAAGCTCCGCGTTCCCGTTTATTAATTACTTCAGTAATATTCGTGAGATTAGATGGCACCATGTAAACATGTTAGGAAAGCTCTGCGTTCCCGTTTAGTAATTACTTTAGTAATATTCGTGAGATGAGATGGTACCCTGATGGCATCACGAAACTTCGACGGATGGCCTCCGAGGGACGGAGACGTAAAGTATCTCGGAAGATTTGGACGGATGGAGCAGTAGTACCATGTAGTACAATGAATCATGCAATAAATATCAAACAAGTTGATGGTATATTTTTTAGGTGGGGCTTCAAGAAACTTCGACGGAGTGCCTCCGAGGTACGGAGACGTAAAGTATCTCGGAAGATTTGGACGGATGGAGCTGTAGTATCATGTAGTACAATGAATCATGCAATAAATATCAAACAAGTTGATGTTATATTTTTTAAACCAAAAAATAAAAAAAGGGCATCACAACACTCCGGCAACCCGAAAATTATTAAATTATTATCATAGCACTCCAGCCACCTAAGAAATTATAAAATTAATACCACAGCACTCCAGCAACCCGAAAATTATAAAATTAATATCATAGCACTCCAGCAACCTAAAAGTTATAAAAATGGCATCACAGCACTCCAGCAACCCGAAAATTATATAATAACAATACAGCCCCCAAGCTAATTGAAACTTATAAAAATGGCATTGCAGCACTCCAGCAACCTACAAATTATAAAATTAATACCACATCACTCCAGCAGCCATAAAAGCTATAAAAATAGTATCACAGCACCCCAGCCACCCAAAAAATATAAAATTAATATCATAGCACTCCAGCAACCTAAAAGTTATAAAAATGGCATCACAGCACTCCAGCAACCCGAAAATTATATAATAACAATACAGCCCCCAAGCTAATTGAAACTTATAAAATGGCATTGCAGCACTCCAGCAACCTACAAATTATAAAAATGGTATCACAACACTCCAGCAACCCGAAAATTATTAAATTATTATCATAGCACTCCAGCCACCTAAGAAATAATAAAATTAATACCACAGCACTCCAGCAACCCGAAAGTTATAAAATTATTATCATAGCACTCCAGCCACCGAAAATGTAAAAATAATATCAGCACTCCAGCAACCATAAAAGTTATAAAAATGGCATCACAGCACTCCAGCAATCCGAAAATTATAAAAATTACCCAAACTATAGAGAAAATAAATATGCTGTTTGTATAATTTTTGGGTTGCTGGAGTGCTGTGATGACATTTTTATAACGTTTTGGTTGCTGGAGTGCCGTCGGACTTAATTGTCTTGGAATGTTGTGGTAATTTTGGTCTGCTGAAGCAGCTTGGCTGTGGGTGCTGGGATATTTAATACTTGCTTGCTGCCCTGCAATGGGATGACAACCTGTAAACATGTTAGGGCAGGTCCGGGTTCCAGTTTAGTAATTACTTTAGTAATTTTCGTGAGATTAGATGGCACTATGTAAACATGTTAGGAAAGCTCCGCGTTCCAGTTTAGTAATTACTTTAGTAATTTCCGTGGGATATGATGGCCCCCTGTAAACATGTTAGGAAAGCTCCGCGTTCCAGTTTAGTAATTACTTTAGTAATTTTCGTGGGATAGGATGGCCCCCTGTAAACATGTTAGGAAAGCTCCGCGTTCCAGTTTAGTAATTACTTTAGTAATTTTCGTGAAATTAAATGGCACCATGTAAACATGTTAGGAAAAGTCCGCGTTCCAGTTTAGTAAATACTTTAGTAATTTTCCTATGGACGACTGGCCCCTTGAAAACATATGCGTACATGTCGATTTCCAATTTTAATAAATAGTTAGACAACTGTCTTGGTCTAAATTTTTCTTGATTTTGGTTTGGGTGTAGCCCTAGAGCTTAAAGTTGTTTTATTTTTCAAGCTTTGAAATCAGGTTCCTATTAAACAGCACGCGAAAGCGTGCTTGCTAATTTCTAGTAGTTATATATGTACGCTAAATCATACTACAAAAGGTTACATCTCTTTTTTGGGATAACAATATAATCATATTAATGGCAAGAGAATACTAAAATATTTGAGCATCAAACCGGTAGAAATTACCTCAGGCCATCTGCCTATAGATACATTTTAGCAGTGATCATTAAATATTTACCGTAATATGCAATATGCACAAAACTTCTTTATGATAGGGCAAGGTTATTTGTACTTCTCTGGAATTATACTGATCAGCATATAATATATTGAGAGGGATATATTGATGCTTTAAAATTGATATTTTTTTATTGAATGAACTTCGTAAAATTATATGATAAATATACTTTCATCGTTAGCACTTTCTCTACATGCAGAAAAAAATCTTTTAAACTTCCTTTTTAGAGATACAGAAATCTCTTATTTATTTTCTTCTTGATAAAATTTCTTATGGACTATGCAAAGCAGCGGAAGAAGTTTCTTTTTTTATGAACAAGCTGTTACATTACGTTTCCTCTTCTATGAGGGAATTTATATGAATCAACACAACATTGATCGCGCGTAATGTCTGATCTCGCGTAAAACAATGAACATGTTAATTATACACCCCCGCATATATATTTCCCCCTCCAATTCCACATCACCCGCATTATTTTCTCACTCGCTAAATGCAACGTCGCGCGACATTTATCGTACCACAACAGATATCTCTTTTCTCGATACTTGTCAGATCTCAGCCAACAAACAGTGACTCATGTACGAGTTCTCTTCTCTCGCGACTTTGCTGAATTTACACAATATGCAGCTATTACCACAACATGCAGTGACTCGCCAACTTGTTCTCATCTCTCCCTACTTTTCTGACTATACGCCACATATAAACACCAGTACATGTGTCCTTTGTTTACATATTTGTCATCTGCTGCTATTGCAAGTGCATTTGAGTAGAATGTGTGACTGGAGTGTGACTGCTATCCTAACGTAAAAGTTGGACCACTGTCGAATTTTACTGAATATGATCATGTGTAGCTGCTCATTAAAAAAAATAATATGCATCCGGAAAATAATTTACAAGTAATAAAATAGTTGTAACACTAATATTTTTAATTGTGCGCACATCATGTCATACCAATTACATCGATATGTTAAACTTAATTTGATAAACTTCTAGTACATTGTTAATCTTTCATGAATCATAGATGCATTAATTATAAATAACAAATTTTTTAACACGAACAAAAATATCAGCGCCAAAATAAATTGACGGCTGTTCCATCGGGTTAACTGAATACAAACATTGCTCTTCCGCAATTGAAAGCGCACTATGGAAATTTTCCACGTTAATAGGAGGATCCGCGTCAAAACCAGAGAAGTCATTACGATCACCTTCCAACTAAGATTTAAAAAAAACATTGAATCTTAACATTGATAAAAAATATACAACAAACTAGTTCAATAAAGTATAAATACTAATTACAGCCGGCGCCGGATAGTGAAACAAATCAAGTTGTTCAGGAGTAAGCGACATCAGCATAAGCTGAGTAGGCGAACGTCCATGATCTGTGGATAACGGATGACAGTTCCAAGAATTTTTAAATTCAGTCAAACTATGCCGAATTCTGGGAATAAAAATGTACTGCAAAATTGCAATATGCTTTGTGTTGTCCATCTCCAGTTCCATTGTATCTTCTAATTTGAAAAATATTCTACGCTAAGCAGCTAAACATCCGTAGTGCACATATCTCCATAGCCTTTCGATTCTGCAACTGATAACCAAAAAATTACATACGTTTGCATTAGCGTTTCAGGGTTAGTTTTCTGGGGCCAGATATAAAATGCACAAGTCATTGTTTTATTACCTCTGATTGTGAACTGATCTACCACAGATGTGGCTACCCCTTCTCTGCCACGTGCCTCGATCATAAATCTTGCAATTTCAACGTTTTCACCTCCCTTGTCCGACCTTTTCCTGATTGGAATACCATATTCGGCAACCCCTTGCATAAAATTTTGAAAATTAGACGACGTTGTGTTATCAGCTCCCACATCTAAATACACAATGGTTCTGCTTTTGCCAT